>PVKA01000493.1:0-191621 GCA_004027165.1 Ctenomys sociabilis | reverse complement strand
AGAGAGAGAGAGAGAGAGAGAGAGACTCCAAGCTTTTTTTCTTTTTAATCTTGGGACTCAAATTTAGAGCAGTTAACTCTTCTCTCTCCCTCCTTCTTCCTCTCTCCCTCCTTCTTCCTTGGTCAGTTTCCTGTCTGTCTCGGTCTTGTCCATGCCTCTTTCTCTCTCAGATTATACCCTAGGCACATCATATGTGCTAGAGAAATAACTCGACACAAAATGAAGTTCAAGTTGGGATAGTCTGTGGGCCTGTGAGGTGCCCTTTCTTTCAGATCCACCATCTGTGGAGGAACCGCTGCCAAGATGCAGATTTTCGTGAAAACCCTTACAGGGACCATCTTGCTTGAGGCTGAACCCTCAGACACTATAGAAATGTAAAGGCCAAGATCCAGGATAAGGCAGGATTTCCTCCTGATTGGCACAAGATGATCTTTGCTGGTAAGCAACTGGAAGATGAACATACTTTGTCTGATGACAACATTCAAAAGGAGTCTACCCTTCATGTTGAGACTCCATGGTGGTGCTGAGAAAAGGAAAAGAAGTCTTACACACTCCCAAGAAGAATAGGTATAAGAGAAAGAAGGTTAGTCAGCTGTCCTAAAATACTACAAGGTAGGTAAAAAAATGGCAAAATTAGCTGTCTTCGTCAAGAGAGCCCTTCAGATGAGTATGTTGTGGGAGTCTCTATGGCCAGCCACTTTGACAGACATTATTTTGGCAACTGTTGTCTGACTTACTGCTTCAACAAAACAGAAGAAAGTATTTATGAGTTAATAAAAAACTTCAGCTAAAAAAATAAAGTTCATATGAATTTAAATATCTTTTTTTAAAAAATGTATTTAGTACAGGGTCTACAGGGTCTCACTATGCAGATCAAACTTGTAGTGATCTTCCTGTCTTCAGACTCCCAAGCACTGGGATTACAGACATGCACCACCATGCCCAGTCTCAATCACCAGCTCAGCATGCCCTGGGGATGGGGCCAGCACAGTATTTGAGGGATTGAACACTGGTTCATGTGTCTGCCTAAGCAGACACTTTAATTTGCAGAACTATCTGGCCAGCCCTTAAACATTCTTAAATAACAAAATCTTTAGGTTTTTCTTGACCCCCAAGTATGTAAGCCAAGTTTTCCTAATTGTTATAAAATGTTTGTGAAAATCAACTTAAAGGACAAAATCTTATTACTCAGTGTCCTCCATTGTGTTGGCATATAGCAATTTGACTTCACTGTTTCTGAGCTTGTGGTGAAGCAGAACAACACAGAATGGGTGGTACAGCAAAATCTTACCTCCTAACAGAGATAGAGACAGATGCAGACGTAGACACAGGCATATACATGGAGACACAGGGAGAATGAATACTTAGAAAAACTTGGGTGTATTCAGGAAAGAAAAAACAAACAAACATGAAAACTGATTTGGAGACAGAAAATACTGATTTTGCCTTTGGCATAATAATTACTTTTGGGTCACTTTTATTTTTCATGTAAATAAATTTTGTGTTCTCAGTGTAATGAAAAATTATGCTTGGCTGGGGTGTGACTCAGTGGTAGGTTCTTGCCTAGTGTGGAAAAGGTCCTGGATTCTAGACCTAGCAGCATGACAGAAAGCAAACCAAACCATACAGAAATTACTTTTTTTCTATTTCTCCAATAAAATAACATGCCTCAAATTTGTTATTTTGGGAATGTCTGCTGTTTTGAAACTCTGCCAATTGGAGACAACCACTGATATCCAGGACCTTCCTTTTGTTGAGAACCATGGTTGGCTTGGAATTATTTCAGTTTCCCAGTTTTGCCAAGGATGCTTACTTTTAATGAAGAGTTAAATCATTTTATCTTTGACAGTAAGGGGAAAGCCAACTTATATTTAAGTCAATAGTTTTAAAAGGAAAAAGAAAACACTTCTGCTAAGCTGGGATTCATACTGTTTTGTAATGTTTTCATACATCTTCATTTGAATTCAAGTATCTCTTGACTGGAAATGTGAATTTCCGAGAAGAAGGCTCAGCAATTACCGATAGATCCAAGTTTTCAGGTTGCTTCCCAAAATATCTGAAGAAGCTTTTCAAAATGGCCATGTGACAAGATGTTGACATAGAGGAAAGAGAAGTTAAAGACAGCCATTGAATAAAATCACAATCAAGACCAAGAGTGCTCTGACTGATCCCAGTTAGAAAGGAGGGTCTGTGCACCTTCACCCTGCGGGCACTCTTAGTACTGCCAGGGTCCTGTGTGGTGTCCTGGCTTTTCCATTCCTGAATTGCTGTGGAATTCTAACTCTGCCTATATCATTTTGTCCATGTTTTTGTTATTTAATAATCAGATTTTGGGAAGAAAATATATTATTATTATTATATATTTTTTAAATATATCATCTTGAAAAACTGACAAGTAATTTAGTCAGTTCTCCTTTGAGCAACATCACTGTACTGAGATTATCTTTCTAGGCTGGGAGTGTATCTGAGTGGTAGAGCACCAAAAAAAAAAAACAAAAAACTTTTCCATCAAACTGTATTTAAAGTTGCAACTATAATGGGCACATCACATACAATAAACATTTGTCATATCAATGTACAGTGTTAGGAAGACTAGGTTTTTTTTTTTTTTGTTTTGCTTTGTATTTTTCTACTATATTCTCATTAATAGTTTCACAGATTGGCAAATCTAGAGAAACATTCTACCCATGAATATGATAATTGCTGCTTTACTTTTAATTAGGATTCCAACATCTTTTATTCCTCCCCCAAATACAATAACAAAAATCAAAACCTGCAGTATTTAAATAAAAAATTTGTACCAAGTTGTTGAGTACAAACTGACTCGGAGTATTATGGATTAAAACCTGAAAACCATGTTTCTATTTTTTTCCTGCCATGGGTACATGATCACTGCCTTAAAGTTCAGCTTTAGTTTTTGGCTTGAAGTCTGACCATTGCATGAGCTCTCTCATCAAGATGTCTGGCGCACAGTAACACTAGCACATATTTTTTTGTTTTGTTTTGTGGAGCTGGGGATTAAACTCAGGCCCTTGCGTTTGCCAGGGAAGCACTTATTCCACTGAGCCATCTCCCTGCCCCCTAGCACATGTTTTATTTATTTATTTATTATGTATTTGGTACAGGCCTCACTATGCAGCTCAGACTCCTACTGATAGTGCATGGTTTTATTTTATTTTATTTTATTTTTTTTGTGGAACCGGGGATTGAACTCAGGCCCTTGCGCTTGCCAGGGAAGTGCTTATTCCACTGAGCCATCTCCCCGGCCCCTAGTGCATGGTTTTAAATAGAGTTGTATAAAAGAATTAAAAGTCTTGATTGGAGGTCTGATAATAATATAGGGGAATGAATCTCGCAACCTAAAAGGTACCTGGGACAAGTTCGTGCTCTCTAAAACCAAAGAATGAGAGGGGCTGGGGAGATGGCTCAGTAGAATAAGCAATTCCCTGGGAAGTACAAGGGCCTGAGTTCAATCCCTGGTTCTGCCAAAAATAAAACAGAAAGAAAATTTAAAACCAGGAGGTCGGGTGGGTTGTCCCTGAGAAGCTGTCTCTTCCAGGGACTTTCATAGAGTAAAACCATGCAATGAGGCAAGTCTAAGGTACAGAACATGGGAACTTGCTTAGGTGGGCATGAGGTGGGACAAAACTATGGTCAACCAATGAGATTACAAGCACCATTGCTCAGGTAAAATTGGTTAAATCCAGTGCCAAGTCACTTAGCAAGTGGGCATGAATATGGGACAGGGTCTCTTCCTGTTGGGGGTTGGGTTAGTGACTTATCTGGGCTCTTTAAGGTGATTGACACATATTTAGAATATCAATCCCTGATGCACATTTGCGTGCAATAGTGTGTGGCAAGTGGGTAGCTTCATTTGTTTACTCTTCTGTCTGGAGTGCTTGCTCAAAGTGGGAGTGTCTGTCAATTCCAAAGTGGCAAAGTCGCTTTGTCTTCCATACTGCCTCCTTGAGGGCCTGTCTCTGACTGACAGCCTATAATATTTCCTTCTCTTTTTCTTTTTTGGATTGAACCCAGGACCCTGTGCTTGCCAGGCAAGCACTTATTCTACTGAGCTATCTCCCTGGCCCTGCCTATTAATATTTCTATCTAATATATCAAAGATACTTCTGGTGCATTTTGTTCACAGAGTAACTACTTTTTGGGTAAGGTAGTTAGACCACAGTATGACAATGAGTGAATGAATGTTTTATGTGTGTAGTACAGGGTCTACAGGGTTTCACTACATAGATTATACTCGTAGTGATCCTCCTGTCTTCAGCCTCCCAAGTGCTGGAATTACAGGCATGTGCCACAATGCCCAATCTCAATTGCTGGTCACAGCGTGCCCTGGGGGTGGGAACTCTGGAACAATGAATTAATTTGAGAAAGTATTTGCGCTGTTATATGCAATTATAGCTTCCAAGTTGTGGTTGCTGAATAAAACCCAGTCTCTAAATGCTTTTCCCTTAAAAATATTTTTCTGTAGGATTGTTATTATAATTCTCATATATTCATTTTTGTGGTCATTTGGATTTTGTCTTAAAGTGGTTTGGATTTATCTTGCTTGTTCTTAATTATGGCCTACTTTTCTCCTTTCCTATTATTAATCATTGATCTTTACTATCTAGCAGAATTTCAAAAAGGGAGAGTCCCTTTGTGCATTCTTGCTCAAAAAAGGAAACCTAGAACACTGCTCTTCTTACTTCTGTTACTCTTCCCACATTCCTGTGGTGCATACCTGGTTGGCAAAAGCACTCCCAAGAATCCTGAGCTAAAAGGACACTCTTGCAGAACGAAGTGTCCAACCTGCTGTCTGTGGGAAAGTACTGGCCAGTCCTCAGATAATGAGTTAGCTGTGCTCGAGCAAGCTAAGGTCCTGTTCCTGACTCTGAGACCCAACCAGCCAAGTGTCAGAGGGAGGTAACTTCTACAGAAGACATTAACTGAGAACAAGACCATTACATAAGGCCACTCATCCAGCTTTCCTTGAGCAATATAAAAGCAAAGTCAGTGTGTTCTATACTGAGTCATGGAGGAAAGCCATGCAAACATAATCTTTCTAAGTTAGACAACACTGACATTGGCAGTTCTTGAGTAGTAATGCTACCAGACTTACACAAGGCCATCTTGTATGCAGGCACACACTCACACATTCTTTTTGAGAAATGCTTAATGGAACACAATTAAGCAGTTTGTAGAATTGAATCACCTTTAAATTGCTGGAATTTCATGAGAAAATCTTTCATGTACAACATCTACTTCTGAAAGGACATTCTGTGAAAATATTGTCACTGATTTAGCAGGACATGCTAAATCATGTCATGTGTCCTGCTCCCCTTTTAGTCCTTCCCTGCTAGAGAAAAGCTGAGGTCACCAAAGATGCTGACTTCAAATGGCAATAAAAAACTATTGAAATATTGCAATTCTAAATAAATCTGGGGATTGGCATAAAGGAGAAACATAAAGTAGATTTTTTTTTTTTTTTTTTTTTTTGGAACCAGGGACTGAACTCAGGCCCTTATGCTTGCCAGGGAAGCATTTAATCCACTGAGCCATCTCCCCAGCCCCATAAAGTAGATAAAGTCTCTAACTGAAAAGAATTTAAAAAAGGAAAAAAGTTTTAACCCTTTTTCTTCTTTAAAATGAAACCTCAGGTTGTAGGACTGGCTCAGTAGCTGTCACATGCCTCCTGTGCACACACACTCACACACACCCCTTCAGATTATAATATTTTCGTTTTCCATTTACCTACTCTTGTTCTTATTATTGGTTTGAGGTAGGTTCTTGCTGTGCAACCCAGGCTGAACTTAAACTCCTGCTTTATTATATTTTGAAAAAGAGAGGGAGGGAGAGAGAGAGAGAGAGAGAGAAATATACAGAAAGGATAGTATGATGAACTCAGTTCTTTTGCTTTATCTTGCTATTTTTATCTCAATTTATATTTGTACTTTTTTGTTTTTGTCTTTTTGAGTCAGGGTTTCCTATGTAGCTCAGGCTGGCCTTGAACTTACTTTATAGCCCAGGCCAGTCCCACACTTGAAATGATCTTTCCGCCTCAGCCTCCCAAGTGTTGGGATTACAGACATGTGCCACCATGCCCAGGTGTATCTTTATTATTGTGACTGGTTCACTTGAGAGTAGGTTATGAACATAACATCTCCTTCCTAAATACCTCCATGTGTATTTCCTGACTACTAGGAGAATCTCCTATACAAACAATTATTATTCAATCAAAGAAATTTAACCTTTATACAATTGTACCATCCAATATGTAGTACATGTTTAGCCTTCTTCCTCAGGACTTTTCTTAGGATGGTTTTTGCTTATGTTTGTTTTTGAATTTAAAATCCAGTTAAATATCAAGTATTACATATAGTTTCTTTTTGTTTCTTCAGCCAACTTTAAAAGTGAACATATCCTCACTTTTTCTTTCCATGCCTTTGTTTTTTGTTTTTGCAGAACCAAGGATTGAACTCAGGCCTTTATGCTTACCAGGGAAGCACTTATTCCACTGAGCCATCTACCCAGCCCCTCTTTCAATGCCTTTGATACTGACTTTTAAAGAGAATATGCTGTTGGTGTATGTGATACCCATTTGCAGGGTTTGTTGCCCTCTTCCTCACAGACTCAAGACAAACACTTGAGGCAGGAAGTGCTGGCCGATGCTGCTTTTGATTGCATTGCACCAGGGCAGATGACATCAGGTTTCCTACTGTCTAGTTCAATCACTTGGTTACTTGGTGTCCAGATTTCTCCTATGTGGAAGCCCCCTTTCTCCCTTTGTAGGTACAACCATCTAGATCTGTACAATGAGATGAGACCTTGTGAATAATGAATTCAAAAACCTTTCAGTATTTTCAGAATACATTGACATTCTTTACTTAGTTTATTACTGTTTTGGAAGCTGAAAAATGATGACTTCTACCCATTTTGGGTACATATTGGCTATATTTTTCTGTGAGAAAAGGATTTTTAGCATTCTTCTTTTTGAATCACTGTATGGGGCTGAGAGTACAGTCCTACTGTAGAGTAAGTACCTTATATACAAGAGGCCCTGCATTTGGTCCCCAGCACAAAGATTAAAAAAGGGTGGGAATCATGAAGTTCTACACTGTTTTTGAGGCTCCAAGTATCCCAAATTGGACCACTGAGAGGCCTAGAAAGTAACATTTTTATTTGGAAGTGTTCTAGTACTTGTGTTTTCAGTAAATAGTTTCAACTATTTTTGCTTTTAAAGTAGGGATTATTGTCAATGTCACAACTAAATCTTTTTTCTTTCTAAACAGAACTATAAGTGAATAATCAGGGTTTATTGTTAGATGTTTTATAACATCTTCCATTTGTTGTAGCAACCTATCAGTGCTGTCAGTAATTATACAACACACTGAAATAAATGAGAGTGTGAGAGGCACTGCATACTTGTATCTTGTTTTTAAAGGAATAAGAACAGTGGCTGACCTTTGTTGGAAGTTAATTGAGCACAATGAATTAATAATAGAACTAAAATGTCAAAGTTGTGAAACATATGACAAAAGATTAAAATAAGGGTCTACTTATATAAAAATAAAAATTCTTTTGCTATTGATTTTTTAATAATTTTTAAAAAGTATTTATTTATTTTTGGCCAGCTCAGCATGCCCTATGGTTGGGGCTAGTGAGGCATGTGGTGCAGGGATCAAACTGCACTTTGCTTAAGCTTGCCTAAGCAGGCGCTTCAGACTTGAGCTATCTCTGGCCCACTTTTGTTATCCATAAATGATTTTTGTTTCTCTATTTAGGACAGGGTCTATAGGATCTCACTATGTAGTTCAGGCTTATAGTGACCCTCCTGTTTTCAGCCTCCCAAGTGCTGGGATACAGGTCTGCGCTATCACGCCAGCTGACTGAACCTGGCCACTGTACTCTGCTGAAGCAGGTGCTTTAGTCCGCTGAGCTATCAGGCCAGCCCCTATAAGTGATTTTTAGGTTGTTACAATTTGAAATTTTCCCAAAATTGTTGAGTAAACTTTTGAGAATAGTATTTCATTAATTTTCCCTGACCTGACTTCATAGGAGATATATAATAGAGCTACAATCAGTGATTTGCTGTAAGAGTTCTTCCCCTTTAGCACATTGGTAAATGAACACTTATTTCCTATCAAGTAGTATTCCTTGCTAGATTCATATTTCTTAACCAACGCCTTTTATATCTGGGATGACAAATTTGGAATTTTTTCTTAATAACAAGTAGAAAAAGCCCCAAAAAAGAAAGAATGGAAAAAAAAATAAAAAGAAAATTTAAAAAGGATGGATTGGTATATACTTTTCTCTGTGAAAAACTGTGATTGAAAACTGACAAAGAGATGCAATCCCAGACATTTTGTATAGTTATAAAAAACTGCCTCTAACATAAATTTACATTTAAAACACCCACACATAAATTGTATCATTGTGGATCTCTACAAAGTGGGTAATATACTCTTGGATTATTCTTGACTGACTGTAAATAGCTTAACCCAACAAGGGTATTTGATCCTATCAGAGGTTAGTAAATCTCTCATTTCGTAGAGGCTTATAATTGTTTTTCCCTGGAGATGGTTCTGTGGAATAAGTGCTTCCCTGGTAAGTGCAAGGGCCTGAGTTCAATCCCTGGTTCCACCCAAAAAAAAAAAAAAAAGAAAAAGAAGTGTTTTCAAGCCACTTCATCCAGTAAATGGAAAGGAGTAATTTTTTTCTTCAAGTGTTTCTTTCACATTTTAATTGGAGTTTGAGTTTTCTGCATTAGTTGATAGGGCTGATAAACTACATTAGTTCGTAAGGCAAAACACAGCCTTATTGTAAAACACATATATGAAAATACACCAAAGTTTTACTACTTTTCTTTTTTTTTTTTTTGGCGGTACAGGGATCAAACTCAGGACTTTTTGCTTAGGCACTTATGCAACTGAGCTATCACCCTGGCCCTCAAATTTTTGCTAAAAATTAAACAGAATATGTAAATAATGGTAGAAAATTATACAGTAGTCTCTGAAGAGATGCTAGAGATGCAAAGAATAGTAAAATGGTTAACTTTTCAGACAGTTCACCAGCAAGTAGTTTCAATTTACTTATATTTTGCCTACAGGTAGCAGTAGGATTCCTATATACATCAGGGAAACATTTTCAATAATATTTTATCAACTGCCCCCGAATATTTATTTTGCTTCAGGCTACTAGCCTCACATAACATCCTCTATTAATTTTCAGGCCTTGAGGTGCTGTTCATTAGAGATACAGCCTACCAAATTAATAAATTATTACTGTGGAGATGCTCTTGTCTCCTGAATGTATAAATGCATTGCTTAAGTGACTCTTAGGGAGTAATAGGCACATGAAAAGGCTCTGGTGGCTAAAAGAGCTGCGTGCATTTCTTATCTGTGCAAATAGTTCTGGAAGTTGATATCAAAGTAATTGTTTATTTCAAAGTAGTAGTGATTCTTACTCTTCTGGTGATCCGAATATGTTGTATCACTCTCAAATAAAGAAAAGAAAAATGGTGTAAGAAACAAGGAGACAGTTCCAATTGGGAAAAGACTTAGCTTTCTTTCATTATGTTTCTCCCCAAACAAATTATAATAAAGTGAAAACAGAAAATACTTCACATCAAGAAAAAGGAAATAGAAAAATTGGCTGTGGTTGCAAGATAGATATCCACTTTCTATTTGAAGCATTAAAACGTGGAATTCAGGGAAACTTATTCCTAGCTTTTAATCTTATGCTAAGGTTTTTATTCTTGGGCTGGTCATGTCAGATTTCTCTGTGCTTGTTTCAGTGGACACATATTTCTAAAAAACGAAGTACTTTTGGTGCGATTTCTCCCCTGGGTTATAAACTCTATAGCACCAGGAAGCCTGCCATTCTTGCATTTTTATTATTTTTATTTTTGAATTTATGTATTTGGTACAGGGTCTCACTATGCAGCTTGGTAGCTATTCCCATTTCCAGTCTCCCCAGAGCTGGGATTACAGGCATGAACCACCACGTCTGCCTGAACTCAGTGGCCAGCTCAATATGCTGTGGGAGGGGCCATGCAACATGTGGTGCTGGGGATTGAACCCTGGTCCCCATGCCTAAGCAGATGCTTAGTCTGCTGAGCTATCTTACTGGCCCCATTCTTAGCTTTTTAGAGCCTGATACATAGATCAGTTTTTGTGGCTGCAGTACACAGAAGTGTAGTTACTGGGAAAAATCCTTACTCTGAGTGCAGTGTATGTTTACTGTCTATACCATTACTTAATTTTCTAAAGGGCTCTTCCACTCCTTTCAAATCCAAACAGCAAAGGATGGACAATTTGTGTGTGTGTGTGTGTGTGTGTGAGTGGTACTGGGGATTGAACTCAGGACATTATATTTGCCAGGCAGGTGTTTATGCGATTGAGCTATATCCCCAGCCCCTGGACAACTAATTTTTATTGAATTTGTGTGTCAATATCTATCAGAAAAAAACATGTTTTATTTTAGGTTGCTGCTTAACACCCTAGTAATACTTTAAAGGCCCTCTTTTTGCACTACTAGAGCAAGCTGTTTTCAACTTCCAAATTAAACAGAACAATTGCAGATGAAAATAATGGTGTTAAGACAGTGGAGATGGTAGTAGTGGTGGTAACTGGGAGTTAAGAACAGTCACAGAGGGGCCGGGGAGATGGCTCAGTGGAATAAGCGCTTCCCTGGCAAGTGCAAGGGCCTGAGTTCAATCCCTGGTTCTGCAAAAAAAAAAAAAAAAAAAAGAACAGTCACAGAGTGTGGACTTTTATTATTCATCACAGTTTTACTGGATATCATGTCAATTGCTTTTTTACTCTTCAAGCTAACCCCATGTTTCTTTGTTTTTTCTTCTTTCTTCTTTTGATTTTGATACAGGGTCTCACTATGTAGATCAGAGTCATAATGATTCTCCTGCTTTCAGCCTCCCAAGTGCTGGAATTATAGGCATGCACCACCATGTCTAGTCGCAATTGCTGTCTCAGCGCAAGTGCTGCTCGAGGACAGAATCCTGGGTGCTGCATTTGCCTAAGTACCTGGCGCTTTAGTCTGCTGAGCTCTCTGGCTGGCCCAAGCCCATTGTTGTTTACACTACAGTAGTGTTTTATTTTTTTTAAGTCAGGGTCTTGCTGTGTAATTCAGGCTGGCCTTGAGCTTACTTTGTAGCCCAGGTGGTCTTGAACTCCCAAGATCCTCCTGCCTCAGCCTCCTGAGGGAGGGATTAACAGTGTATGTGTTACCATGCTGATTTTAGTAAAATTTTTGATAAGTAGATTGTTTGATCCTTCATTTAAATTCTTTTTTTTTTGAGATAGTCTGGGTAAATATTCAAGACTGACCTTGAACTTACAACTTAGCCCAGGTACTCTTCTGGCCTCAGTTTCCTGCCAGAGTACTGAGATTATGGGTGTGTACCACACTTGGCATTTTCATTTTAACTACACTATTTGGTATTTACAATGGAAGCTTATCTTAAATTTGTTTGCGTAGTTGGATGTGGTGTTGCAAGTCTGTAATCCCAACACAGGAGGCTGAGGCAGGAGTATCATTGCAATTTGAAGGCCAGCCGGAGGTGCATAGTGAGTTCAATGCCAGCCCAAACTACATAGCGAGGCCCTGTCTCAAAAAAGATTGTGTGCAACATATTTTCTGGGCTGGCAAGATGGCTCAGTGGAGTAAGTGCTTCCCTGACTAGCGCAAGGGCCTGAGTTCAATCCGCGGTTCTGCCGGGGGAAAAAAAAACCACATATTTTCTATGGGATATTTTTCATATTTGTACTGTACATAGTGTGAAAATCTTCAGATATGTTGCATAGGTAATTACTGTTACTCCTAATTTGATTGCTTTCAATAGCCGACTTATTAAAATAAGTTAAGGAATAACTCGAAAGTATAAATTCCTTTGTTCATAGTTGAACCTAAAACATTTTTCTTTTCCTTTACAACAAAAAGCACCAGTCTTTTTGTTGTAAAGGGGGTCACTTAAGGACGTCTGTGGGAGGGATCCGAGCGCCATCTACTGATGGAATTTAAATTCTAGCGTCTGGAGATGGAGATCTACCTTGCGCTTAGGTTTGAAAGCATTCTTTATGAAAAGGTGGGTATTGTGGAAAGACTCGCTCAGTCTATGACTTGTCTGTGACTGCTAAATTCAGCAAAATGTAATTCAAATAAGGAGATATTAGTTTCTCACGAGAGTTTGTTTTAGAGAGCCTCCCAAAAGAGCAAGGTGCAGACACTAAGGAAAGCTAGCCAAACTCTGAAATCAACTCAAATGGGAAAGGCTGTTTTTCACGTGAGCCTTGCTCACAGTCACTGCTACTGGCTACTATCTAACGGAAAAGTTTTACTGATGACACATCTAGTCAGCCTGTTTGCAATCTTATTATTAAGGACTCTGTCCCAATTTGATTATTTCATCAAAAGCTTAATAATGTACAGTAGGTAGGTTCACCTGTTACATACTGTATTTATAGCTTTTCTCTGTATGAAAACTTGATCTTTATAGACATAGCTACACATACATGTACAAGACAATGTGTGCATACGTGTGTGATGCGGACTTCGGTGTATGAAGATGACACTGTTATGTAATGGATTGAGAAATCTGGCCCCTTACACTTGGATTAAAATGTTTCTTCCCTCAGTTGTTTTTTTCTCCATGCTAAATTCTGTAGGAGGAAGAATTGGGATTCTCAACCGAACAGATTTTTGACTGACTGGGTGAGCTTTAGAGATCTAACTACCGCAGCTGTAGGGCTTGTGGGCTGGGCGATTAAAGTTGCCTCGAGGTGGTCTGATCTGATTATTATCTTTGTATGACCATCGGGCGGAACTGAGGGAGCAGGGACCCCAGAGTTGCAGATAACCTCCTTCCCAATTTTCTGCTTTTCAATCTGAGGGCTAAGACAGCCTCGTTTTGGTGATCTTAAGAAGGAAAGAGGAAAAAAAATTGGGGCATAATGAGGAAGAGAAACAAGAAGAAAGGCGGCGAGAAGGAAAGGTTCAACAATTGGATTAAGGGAAAGGGGAGTAAAGATAATAAAAAGGGGTTTCATTTAACGAACCAAACTCAAACCCATCTTTCACTTTCCTATCAATCGTCTAGATCTTATCCGTTTCCTTTTTAAAGGTTGTCTTCTTTTCTAAAGGAAGCGCCCCACGCGCGGCAGCACTCTTGCATCCACAGCCACCCGGGATGGGAACACTTCAGCAAACCGACTCTGGGACGTTCCTACGACTGGATGTCACCCGGGAGCCTAAATAGATTAATACTCAGACGGATTACGCTCGCTGTCACCAATATGCCCAAAGATTATAATCCAATTTACGCACATTACAATCAGTATTAACTTTATTTCAAACCTACCATCATCGCCCCAGTGCGTCCCCAGAGCACCTCAGTTCTGATGCAACCGGCGGGCTGTGTGGGAAGGGGACACCACCGTGTCGGGCCCCCGACGGCGCCGCTCGCCAGGTGCCTCGCTGTCGCCTGGGCCCCCCTCTTTGAGCTCGGCAGGCCGGGTCGCTCGGCCGCATAAGACGGAGAGGGCGGGCGCCCTGGAACGCACTGGAGGGGTTGGGAAGCTGCGGAGAAACGGTCTCCGCGAGAGTGAGGCGCGGGCTGGCTGGGCGCAGGGCAGCACTTCTCTCGCTTTCTCTTAAATAAGTTTATTGGGGTGTGACTTCTTGCCTTTCAGCACAAAACCACAAAAATACGTGGTGGAGAGTCAAGGAAAGCACCCCCACCCCCGCAACGTAGTGACCCACGCCAAAGACCTGATTTAACGCCCTTCTCAGACTGCTGGGGCTCTGGGCAGTGGCTACATTCCAGCAGCTTTAATCCGCTTTTTATTGTGAAGCAAGCGGAGTTTACTCAGACGCCGGCGGCCCCGCGGCAGGCCGCTCCCCGCTGGCCAGGCCCGGCAGGAACCTGTTACTTTAAGCTCGGCGTTCCAGCGCGGCGCTCCGGCCGCCGGGCCTCGCAAGGCGGCCGCTGATTGGCTCTTTCGAGCTCCCCTGGCTCGCTCGCTCGGCCTCCCCGCGCGCCCCGCCCCGCCCGCGCGCCCGCCCTTCGCCCCGAGAGCTGGGAGCCCGGTGTCAGGCGCCACGGCGCATGCTCGGGAATCATCCTCGGGCCCTGGAGCTGCTCGCTTCGGCTGCTGCTTTTGCTTCTGGGGCTGAGTTTAATAAGCGAGCGGCGGGCCAGGAGCGAGCGCGCGGGTGGGGGGCGGAAGGCCGAGGATGTCCGCCATCTACCCTCCGCTCGCGGGCGCGCTTTCATTCATAGCCGCCTCTTCATGAATTACAGCTAGGGGCGGGGAGGGGGGAACCACGCCGCGCCCGGCCGACCTCCGGGCCCCCAGGCATGGCTAGCTCGGTGAGTACGCGCAGCAAGGTCCTGGGAGGCCTCCCTTCCTCCGCCGCGCCCAGACAGCGCCCGCTCTCCGCGGCCCCAGTCAGAGAAAGGTCGGTGCGGCGCGGAGCCGCCGCCTCCGGCCCGCCGCCCCGGCCCGCGCGCACACGCACACGCGCGCACGGGCCCCGCTCGGCGCTCGGCCCCCGCCCCCGCCCCTGCCGCGCTGCCGTCGCGGGCCGCGCTCTCGCCGCCTCGGCTCTCACGCGCGCTCGCACTCGCGCTCGGCGAGGAGGCGGATAATAACTCAGCCATATTTCAGCCGCCGCCGCGGGAACTGCGGGCTCGGTCGGGCGCGGCGCCGCGGCCGCCACGATGGTGCGTTCTCCTCGCGCGTGGGGCCGGCGCGCGCGGGCTGACAGCGGCGGGCTGCAGCAACTTCGCCCGGGCGCCGGCGGAGCGCGAGCCGAGCCCCCGCGGCGGAGCGCCCGCCGAACTCCGGCTTCCGCGCTCTTGGGGGGCGGTGTGGTGTGGGAGGTACTTGGGCCACTTCGGCTCCTGCAGTGCGGGGCGCGGAGCCGCGGGCCTCGCAGCGCGCTAGGCTTTTCGCGGGGGGCGTGCGCGGCGCTTTGGGTTACGGTGCCTCGCGTGCTTTCCTGCGGGCGTGCGTGCGTGTGCGGCCGCATCGCGTTTTTGTTGTGCTCGAGCCCCGCGGTGAAGCTCCGAGTTTGTGCCATCGGTAGAGGCTGCAGGAGTTTCCATTCCGCCTGGCACCGCGCTCACACGCACGCACCCTCACACGTACACAAAGACTTCCTCGGGTGTGCTGTCGCCGCGGGACTTTCGGGGCGGCTCGCGGGAGCCCCGCTCCCTCCCGCGCCGGGAAGCCGCCGCGGCGTCGCTGCCCGATTGTCCTCTGGTCTGTTAGCGACGCGTTTGTGCTCCGGCTCGTCCGGCCGCGTGTGCTCCCCCGGTGACCCTCGCCCGACGGGGTGACATTCCGTTACAGCCTAGTCGTAGTGGATCACCGTGGATCCGGGGTGTGGGGTGCGCGGCCACACGCGCGAGCCGTGGATGCGGAGGGCACTGCCGTTTCCTTTTATGTGCGTTTCAAAGAGGAAAAAGATGTCAGGCGCCGAGCGGCCGCCTTCCTGTTGTTCACGGCTGTTTCTCCTCCCCTGCCCGCAGTGTGCCGTGCAGGTGAAGCTGGAGCTGGGGCACCGCGCCCAGGTGAGAAAGAAACCCACCGTGGAGGGCTTCACTCACGACTGGATGGTGTTCGTGCGCGGCCCGGAGCACAGTAACATTCAGCACTTCGTGGAGAAGGTCGTCTTCCACTTGCACGAAAGCTTTCCTAGGCCAAAAAGAGGTAGGGTTCCGATACAAAAAGGCTCCATGAAAAATGCCTTTGCTGGGCGCTGAGACAGTCGCCTGACCTGGCGGGCCCAAGGTGGGCCCATGCCCCGCGCTTTGCGTAGCCCTCGCTCGCGTGGCCTGGGAACCGGGTATCGAGACAGCTCCCTGCGCCGAGGGCTCCATGTGTCGAGGTTGGCTTCGTGAAAGTCACCTCCAGAGAGAGGACTGTCAGGTGTCTGGTGTTTATTCTTAGCAGGTCAGCCCTTAGGGCCTCTGGGGTTAATGGCAGGTTCTGTTGAGAAGATGTAATTAGTTATTGAATTTGGAAGTTTGGGAAATGGAGGGAGTAGTCTGTGCTACTACGCAGGTCCCATAGAATATACCTGTGTTGTTTGGAGGTAATGCGTTGGGTATAATTACTGTTCCATCTTGAAAAGTTGATTCTCTTTAGGGTCTTTTCTGTCCCTGTGTGTGAAGCACTGCTTGCCTGTTGCCAAAGACTCCATTTAGTGGGTTAGCCACTGTCACACCCCACCCCAGGCTTTGGTGTTATTTAGTTGGAAGGCTTACTTCCCCTACCCTCTTCCCCCCTGAGCTTGACTGCTGCTCTGGTTTCCAGCACGTCCCAAAAGCAACGTTGCCTGTAGTGTCTGGGGATGTGGTCCCCAGAGAGAGTTATCCGAAGGTTGCCAGCTGAGTTTCAGAGAAATATTGTGCATTGCTCCTATCTTCTTCCCTTCCCCACCTAGTTCTTAGCCTTGGGTCTAGTTTGCATAATTTTGCTGAGCTTCTGCAGTCGGAAATATTTTCCATAAAGAGTGGGACAGCTTTGGAAAAGAGAAAAGGTTGTCATTTTAAAGGAAATTTAAAGGGATTTTGATAAATCTTTGTTTCTGTTGCTTTCGGCTTCTATAAAGCTGCTGTCTGGTTGTTTTAGTTGGATTAACGGAGGTAACACTACCAGTACAATAAGGTGCTTTGTTTGTGAGCAGGTTTATTTATATAAGTTGACACAATGGTTAGTAGTTATCTTCCATTTGATCCATAATCTTTATTGGCATCTAGAACTCCTGCAGTTTCTTAGAGTAACATAAACCCATTCTGCTTATGTGAAAATTAATTGAACATGCAGGGCTGAATAAAGAAGGGAGGAAGCAGAATTTGTGTTGGTGCTTTTCAGTGCTCATGCAATAGAAAGCGGGACTGTAGTTTTTGTGCCTTTAATGGTTCTGCTTATAGCACCTCTTGGTAAGTTGAGTAGTTGAATTTGATGGGCTTTGTTGGATGGATAATAAATGCAAACAGCTTCAACTAGAAGATTAGGAGTATGCCTGCCTAGCTTACAGGAAATAGTATCTAATATTTAGCATTTTATGTCAGAATATGGATTGGGATATTATAGTTTGTCTTTCCTCCAAGCTGTGAAGGGATGAACATTGTCAAGTTTCTGTCACTATAGGAGACTGGATGTGATGTTTCTTGGAATCTTTTTCCATGTGTCTGTAGAGCCATTGCAGAGGAATTTAAACAAAAGAAACCACCTTCTGAGATCTTTGGTGTATGCTGTTACTGCTGCTTGGCTGCTAGTCACTTGAAGATGAAATACACTTAGCAAAAAGAGCATTTTTTTTAAAATTTATTTTTTATAAGAGTATTTATTATATTAGAAAATTAACTCAGTTGGCCGAAGATGTACTTTTTACAGTAACTTTGTTTAGGCACCTTTACAATGAACAAAATTTGCCTTATGAAATTAAAGATCATCAGCTTCTGTATTTTACCAGTGTCTGCTTGTGTGTGTGTGTGTGTGTGTGTGTGTGTGTCTGTGTGTGTGTTTGGTGAGGTGAGGTTTCTTTTTACTTTCGTGAGGGTGCTGCACACAGGGCCCAAACCTGGGAGTTGCTGCTGGGTGCAGTGAATGGTTTCGTAAGGGCACTGTCTTCTCAAACCTTTTTAGTGAGAGCTGCCTGTTTGGTGGTCTCTACAGTTTTCATTCTTAAGTGAGGGGTTTTCTGTGTAGTTTATAAGCCATTGTTTAAAAGTGTTTTATTTTTGGATTTTTATTTGCATGTGTGGTTCCCATGATGTGACAAGTCCTGGGAAAAATGCCAGCTTACATCGCCCAAGAGAGACCTTGTCATACTGTAATTACACATGATTCAGATTGCAAGAGGTTTCTCCTATTCATTGGGAATAGTTAGTTGTTAGTGCAGGCAGCACCAAACATGTCACTTAAATCCCGGTACTTACTATTTTGCTTATGAAATCTTTCAAAATGATAAATAAATGCAAAATAAGAATGCCAGGCATTTCTAAAGCCACTTGTAGTACTACCTTTTAAGATGCAATGTTGTGTGATGTGTATTTGTAAGCGATAGGATACAATTTCACCCATTTGAAATGAGAGATGCTACAAAAATGAATTTGAGGGAAAATTTGAGTGTATTTGAAAGAATTGCGCATACTCTAAACTGTAAATGACTATTTAATAGTGATGAGTTAAGTTACTTTTACTATATACAGTAGCTGGTAGGCACCAATGAACGCTAGAACTGACCATGAGCTGATTAGCCCTGAGATGGATGAATCTGGATTTATAAATCTTTGATTAAGATAGATTGATTTTCAGGTTGATTTCCTTTACTTTGCAATAAGAGCATAACAGCTGATAGGGGAAGAAATTACAGCATTTCAACTTGTTGCTGAATAGGAATTACATATACCATGTTAGAATTGAACTGATTGATTTGAATTAATGAGTGTTACAAAGATGTATGAGAAGTCTTAAATTTAAAATTACTGGTATAATTACTGCTTGCTTCAGCAGTACATATGTTAAAATTCCTAGAAAGAGATTTTGAAGAAATAGTGAAGCTTGGTACATCCATTAGCCAATAAAGAAAAGGCAGGTCAGAGTTTAATACATTTTTAAGTTACCTACTTTTCAGAAAAGATTGTATCTTTTTAACACCAAAGCTTTATACTTATCTGATGAGGCTAAATTGGAGTTACATTCAAAACATTTCATTTAAGATATTAATGTTTCCATTTTCAATATGTGTATTTCAATGAACTTTTCAATTACAGAAATCTGTTCCATTGACATTTGTGATATGAAATCTCATTATTTAAGCTAATTTGGTCACTGGTATGATTTAATAACTTCTTATTTGTAGCCATTAGTTTGAGAGGGCAAATAAAGCATAATAATAAATCCACGCTTAAAACTTTGCGTTAGATGTTTCAATCTCACTTTATTAAAGCACAGTTCTGATTTTTGTCTTCTGAAATAATTTGGATAACTTTTTCTTCGATACCTAAAATTAAAGGGGTTAATATTTCAAGTTTTGTGTGTACCTGGTTTATTTTGTCTTGTGAGGCATTTAAAAGTATAAGGAAAAAGAGATAGGTGAATGCTATTTGTGTAGGGTACAAGTGAGAACTGTCTTGTCATGAAGCAATACAAAATGCAGTTTTCTAGAGGCACTTAAAAGCTACATTACTGAAGGAAATCTTCACATGTAACTGATTAGAATGTAAATTAGACGTGGGCATTTTGGGGGCATTTGAGAGAATCAAAGGTTTATGCCCTTTACAACAAGTTTACTTCTAGGAATTTTTGGCAGCCGTGACTTCACAGACACAAATCTTAGTAAATTTCTTGGGACTTCTTTGTAATAGTAAAAATTTCTTAGTAAGTCATACAGGAGACCTCAGTTGTGTGTAGTTACGTAGTTGCAGGAAATTCTTAGGTATTAAGTGAAATAAGGTTGTTAAATTCTCGTGGCTTCATCCCTTAATTATTTTTCATTTTGAGATGGGATCTTGCCAAGATGCCTGAACTGGGCAAAAATTTATCATCCTCTTCTGTCTCAGAGTTCTGGGATTGCAGGCATGTTCAGCACACCCAGCAATAATTTTATTTTACTTTTTCTGTATTTAGGACAGGGTCTTCAGTGTCTTACTACGTAGTTCAGACTCAGTGATTCTCCTGTTTTCAGATTCCTCTAAGTGCTAGGATTATAGGCACATGCCACCGTGCCCAGTCTCAATCAACCCCTCAGTGTGCCCCATGGCACTTTTAGTCTGCTGAGCTATCAGGCCAGCCTTAAGAATTTTATTTTTGTAGTGTTTGATTTCGAAAGTACATAATTCCATACATATGTGTGTGTGTGTGTATAATATTCCCCCCCCCAGTGGACAAAGCACTTTCTGAGTGCTTTGAAGACAAGAAAAATACAGAGGAGTATAGAATATTGCCATTAAACAGATAATCAGCACCTGTGTGTATGAGTAGTCTTTAGTAGATACTGTTGCTTACTGGTAAAAAAGAGGTAGAGTCTGGAATTAAATTTGTATCCAAAGGCTGGTTTAGGAGACTTCTTGAGTAGTCTTGGGCCAGTTCTTTCTGTGTCTGTTTTTTTCTCAGGTGTGTTATGCGAACAGTGACAGAACTACACCTTTGTAAGTAGCACATAGAATATGAAATGTATTTACAAACTTACTGGATTTATGGCCCCTTCACAAACTTAGAAATCTAGGACTGAAAAGAGCTTTTCTTTTTTTCCTTTTTTAAATGTATTTAGTACCAGCCGGTGGTGGTGGCGCAGGCCTGTAATCCCAGCACTTGGGAGGCTGAGGCAGGAGGATTGTTGTGAGTTCGAGACCAGCCTGAGCTACAAAGTGAGTTTAAGGCCAGCCTGAACTGCATAGTGAGACCCTGTCTCAAAAAGACAAAAAAAAAAAAAAAAAAAGTATTTAGTACAACTATGAAGACAACAATATGCAATGTACTACTAATTGGTTTTGAAACTGTCATTGCTATTTGTTTCTCAATAAGATTAATAAAAAATGTATTTAGTACAGTATCTACACCACGTCACTATACAGATCAGTGATCCTTCCTGTTTTTCAGCCTCCCATGTGCTAGGATTACAAGTGCACACCACCACGCCCAGTCTCATTCTCCCTCTTAGTATGCCCTGGAGGCAGGCCTGGGATTGTACCCTGTGTCTCTCTAAGCAGGCGCTTTAATCCACTGGGTTATCTGACCAGCCCTCCAGAGCTTTTCTGTGTAAATGTATTAATTTTACTGTGTTAAAAATAAGACATTTTAGACCGTAATTTGCCTAAAGATAAAAACCTATTCCTGTTTAAATATCATTGTACCCGAGGACCACCTGCATGGAAACCCCTCCTGTCCCTCTCTTGGACAGGAGCTTTCTTTCTCTTAGTAAATATATTCTGCTCATAAAAAATATCATTTTAATGAAAAATAGTTTTAAAAATAATAAAAATTAATGTCTTAAGTGATGGCTTAATAGAAGACAACTGGATGTGTATCTGCTTTTGTTGTGTTATGTTCTCTTGACTCTAGAAAGCTACAGAAGTGAGGGAAAGAATGAATAAGGCATATCTTAGAGTTATCAGAGTTTAACCTTGCCAGTCACCTGGGCAGGTTTTGAGGACACTGAAATCTCCAGTCTGGACCTGAGAAACAGTGATATGCATTATTAGGCATCTAATCTGACAGTTGCACAAAATGCACATGGATACTGATATGTTTAAGTAATTATTGTCTTTAATAAACTCCTTCTTCTTAGTATCTCAAAATATATATATAAGCTGTATTTCATTTTTTTGTTCTCTGGTAAGGAAATATGTAGGTCATTTTCTCTTTTAGGTAGTGAGCTTTTTTGTACATTTCCTAGTGCAAATGAATAAAAGTTTGGACATAGGCCTAGAATTTGAGTCATTGGGTTGTAGACATGTGGGTTTTCACTTTTACTAGACATTGTCAGACTGTTCTACAAAGTAGCTTTGACAGTTTTTACTGTCAGGAAATAAGTACCATTTTTTTTCTACATTTGCAAACAGTAGTTATTTTAATGTTTCTTATTTTTGATATTTAGTTGAAATGTGCTTTTTCATTTTGGTTTCTTTGTATTTCTCTGGTGTCTAGTAGGAAGCACTTATATTGTTCACTTAGACTTCTTTTTATTAAGTTTTATATATATATATATATATATATATATATTTTTTTTTTTTTTTTTTTTTTTTTTTTTTTTTTTTTTTTTTTTTTTTTTTTTTTTTTTTTTTTTTTTTTTTTTTTTTTTTTTTTTTTTTTTTTTTTTTTTTTTTTTTTTTTTTTTTTTTTTTTTTTTTTTTTTTTTTTTTTTTTTTTTTTTTTTTTTTTTTAATTAGCCGAGTGGAGTGTTTGTTTTTTTTTTTCTTTTTTTGTGGTCTGCTCAGCCCACCCTGGGGTGGATCTGGCACTGCATGTGGTGTATTAGTCCCTGCGCTTTGCCTAAGCAGGCATTTCGCAATGCTGAGCTATCTCGCCGGCCCCCTTCATTTCTTGTTTATATTCTTTTTTATAAATGTATTTGGTTGTTGGTCACTGCACAGCTCAGACTCCAATGATCTTCCTGTTTTCCACCTCCCCAGCACTGGGGTTACAGGTGTGTGCCATTACGCCCAGACTCAGCCTGCCCTGGGGATGGGGCTGACACATGTGTTGCCATCGAACCGCAGTCCCTGTGTTTGCCTAAGCAGGCCTTTAGTCCTGTGAGCTATCTTGTTGGCCCCCTTTGATTTTTCTTTGTTGAAAATGGCCCTCCTTTTTTTTGTAGTCTAATTTTTGGGTTCGTTTGCCATGTAAATGTTTTAAGTGTCTTTTTGTTTTTTGGTGGAACTGGAAATTGAACTGGGGCCCTTGAGTTTGCCAGGGAAGTGCTTATTCCACTGAGCCATCTCCTGAGCCGCGTGAATATTTTAAACTTTGTTAAATTGCTGTTTTATGTTGTCTTAAAGTCTTGTTTAAGTGTGCAGTTGATAGGTCTGATAACTTACTTATCCCACAGGGTTTAATTGCAGGAGGCACAGTGAGAGGTGTTTCCCTAGGCTGGAGAGGATTGAGGTTCATGTTTGTTTGTTCTCTTGTTTTACTTTTAATCAGAATCCTAAAGTTGTGGAATGATTTTGCACATAGACACAATGAATGACAATTGTGCCTAAGCAAGATAACTAGTTATAAAAAGTAATCATTGTTTATTTTTAAAATATAATATTGAGTACTTATTCACTTATACTAGCAGACAATGTTCAACAGAAACTGCTTTTGTAGACATGATCTATGGTTTAATTAAGTGGAAATAACCATGGTAGATGCCACTTTAAAGGAAAAAGTTCCATAGCTATTTTCCAGGCAAATTTTTATTACAGATTAATTTATGATACTCACTTGAGACTAAATCATTAGAGGTCATTGTTGCCTAATGGTAGTTGCCTCTGGCTGTTCTGCCTCACCTTGCCCTGTGGAGGGATTTCTATACATGAAAGATACTGAACCTTGTTTTAAGATGCTGTGAGTATTGCTTAATCCTTTTATTGTAAATCTGGTAAATTTGCAGTGGTCAGGTCTGATTACTATTACTATTACTGAATTATTTAAAAGATAAGGTTAACATATGAGTTTCAGTTAGTTGAGTTATGCATCAGTTACTAATTAACTGTAAGCATAAGACCAGTGTACTCATATATGTTTACTTTTTAAATTAAAGAATGTATAGTGTAAAAAAATAAAAATGTATAGTGCTGAGCCTGGTCATGCATGCCTAATTCCCAGCACTTGGGAGTCTGAGGCAGGAAGATCACCATGAGTTCCAGGCCAGCCTGTGTTACGTAAGTTACCCTATCTCAAAAAAACCAAAAACAGACAGAAAGCTATGTAGCTTATCTTTTCTTCTAATTCTAAGGTTGATTTACTTAAATTAGTATTCAGTAATGATTAAGGATGATTAGTTGAGTTTAAAGTTATTACCTGTGCTTGAAGATTGATATTCTCAGAGCCAAATATGTTCTTTTTCTATTTAAAATACTTCTGTCAAAGCTAGGTTTTTATTTTTCTGTCTAGTAGAATCCATCAGTTACTTTACATCCTATCAATACCAGGCCAAATGTTTTGTGCATATATATTGATTTAAAAACCAAATAAGGGCTGGTGAGATAGCTCAGAGGATTTAGCACCTGCTTTGGCAAGTGCAGGGACCAGGGTTTAATCCCCGTCCTGCTGGCCCTACCCCCTTCATAGAAGGTTGCATTATAGTTCTTGCAGTGTCCTTTATTTAATACTTCAAGTAGAATTATAGAATATTAATTGAATTGTTTAATTGAAATTGTTTTGTGAGGCAAGTATCCTTACATTCTTTATTTGCCATATACTGTGTGACTTTTAGGTCAAAGGAAAAAATAACTAGTTACCATTTCAGCTTGAAAAAAGAAGCTGTAAGTGACTTACCAGAGCCAAGGTTTTACTTTATTTGTACAAAGATAAACAGATACATACATTTTAAATAGAGCAGCAAATAAGCCAGAGTTCTCTTATGATCTGAAGGCTCCACAGTAGGTTTAGTTAATGCTACTTGGCATATTTTCCTATGGAGGCTCTTTTTTTTTGGCCCTATTATTATCATTGACTTTAGTACTTGATTTAGTTCATTTTCTTTATGTCAGAATGGCTAGAATTGTACCTTCTCATACAAATTGTGAGAATCCTGTGACAAATAAAAACGAAAAGGAAAAGATATGGTAGGCTAGGGAGATAGCTCAGTGGTGTAAGTGTGTGCCTGGAAAGTGCGAGGTCCAGAGTTTCATCCCCGGTATGATTAATAATCCATGGCCTCATACACAATAGGCAAGTACTGTGCCACTGAATTATACAGTAGCCCTAAAGCTCAGGAAACTGTTAATAAAAGTTGTGTCTTAGAGGTAGAATATCAGGAAGGTTTTTTGGTCTTCTTGAGACAGGGTGTGGCTCTCCAGCTCACTTGTAGCCCAGGCTGGTTTGCTGTGAACTCACAAGTATCCTGCTGCCTCAGCCTCCACAAGTGCTGGGATCACTGGTGTGTGTTGCCACACCCTGCAGGAGCTTCTTTTTTTTTTTTTTTTTCCTGTATTCAGGACGGTTTACAGGGTCTCACTACATAGATCCGACTCCTAGTGATTTTCCTGTGTGCAGCCTCCCTAGAGCTGGGATTGTAGGTGTGCACATGCCGGTCTCAGTCACCATGTCAGTGCACCTGTGGGCACGCCTGGCTGGGCAGACCGGGGATCCTGCTACATGAGCCTATGCTTTAATCTACTGTTAATGGCCGGCCTTTAGGAGCTTCTTATTGTTAGTAAAACTTGTTGGATTTTTCAAGGTTTGTTATAAAACACATATATATGCCGGGCGTGGTGGCGCATGCCTGTAATCCCAGCACTAGGGAGGCTGAGGCAGGAGGATTGTTGTGAGTTCGAGACCAGCCTGAGCTACAAAGTGAGCTTAAGGCCAGCCTGAACTGCACAGTGAGACCCTGTCTCAAAAAAGACAAAAAAAACAAAAACAAAAAACACATATATGTGTAGTGAACGTATAGATGGACACATTTGTAATAAGGTTTTTCTTTTAAAAGTAGTCTCATATGAAATAGGAGTAACACCATCTCAAGGAATATTTTCGTAGTTTGCTACTTGAATATTTTTTTGCCTTGTCATTTTGAATCTTTTTTTTAATATTGCTATGAACAAATGCACAAGTGTTTTATAATTTGATTTTAAGCCATAAAGAGAAAAGTGTAGATGATATTCTTAAGTTTCTTAACAGTTCATATTTTGTGGGGCCAGGGAGATAAGCACTTGCCTGGCAGGCGCAAAGGCCTGAGTTCAATCCTTGGTTCTGCAAACAAAACAAAACAAAACAAAACAATCCAAAGAAACAAAAGCAGTTCATATTTTGCTGTATTTGTAAAAGTAATGAGATTAACTTGATTGCTAAGTACATGTAATTCATGTAAGATCCTCTTTGTGGTACAAATAACCATCATAGAAATACAGCAGTTTTTATTATTTCAATAAAGTATAGTATCCTTGGCATTCCATAGGCGATTAACGTGAGCACCTTTCTGATAGCAGAATATGCAGATACTCAAGTATTTACATAAACTGGCATAGCATTTGCCTGTAATCTGTGCATATCTTCCTACATACTTAGACACATCTGTACTCACCTAGTACAGTGTAAATGCATTGTAAATAGTTGTTTATACATATTGTTTAGGCAATAATGAGAAGAAAAAAGACTATACATTTTAAGTATTATTTTTCCCGCTTGAATATTTTCATTCCTTGTTTGAATCTGCAGATGTGAAACCTGTAGATACCAAGGGCTCATGATTTTAGAGAATATAGGAATTTAAAAGTTTGGGACATTTTTTTCCTGTGGAATTTTGAGTAGTTTACTTTTCTTAGTTAACTCATTTATCTTGATATGTACTACTAGAAGTTTTTCCAGAGCCCGCATATGACTTTGTAAAAAAATTGACTGCAAATTAAAGGAGCTTCATAATGTTTAGATATATAGTAATGGCATTAAGAATAAATGCAACCCACAGTGTGAAATAAAAAAACCCATTACCGTAAGCAAGCACTAAAATAGGACAGTTCATATTTTGCTGTATTTGTAAAAGTAATGAGATTAACCTGATGCATTTGGGGTAGGGAAAACATGTCTTTTGAATGAAGAATTAAGACATAACTACTGAACAACTTTGATACTAAGATGGTTTTAATGAGTTCACATATATGCTACAAAAGTAACAAGTTTAAAAATGAAAATTAAAATATTTCATGTTTTATGTAAGCATAAGCAGACTGATGTGAATACTTCTTATAAAGAGCTAATATAAATAATGGTTGTCCTCAGAGCCCTCTGCAATCTGAATCTATGATTTTGTGCTCTGTGTGCAATTATCTTCGTCTTTTTATCATGAGGAAAACTTGGTGCACTGTCCACTAGTGCAAAGTTGTGTGTTAAGGTAAGTGTGTATCTTCTTTAGTAATAGGTGCTTTCACAAAATTTGTAAGTTGTAGCTAGATTAACTCAACCTTAGAATGTTTGTAATATACAAAAATTGGTCCAGTGATCCGGGTGATTTTGGGTTAGTTACTTGAATAAAGTCTTCATTTCTAGTTCTGTTTGCTAGCATTTTGAATAATTTTCCATTGACTTAGTCCTGCTGATAAATTCTGTGTAACTATTTTTATTTCATTTGAGAGAATTGTAAGTGGGAGTCATAATGGCCTGGATTCCCTTCTTCAGGTTTAAGGTATGTATGAGAAAAAGGAAATTATTTGCCCTGGTCCTGTGACTATTGAAAGAATTTCTTGGTGTTTTTAGTATTATCCTAATTTATGTTCATTTGTGAGTTGGAAATATAGAAAGTCAAATAATTCTTTTAAAACAAAGTAATTGTTCTAGAAGTTATTCTAACTGGATGCCCAAGGTGCTGCATTGGAGGCAGCAATCTCTGTTGAAGAGTTAGCAGTACCTAGGTCTGGTTGGGTCGTGGCGGCTTGTCAGCTAGTCCAGATTTGGTGCTGAGTAAGTGTACTTGTTAAATTTTGTTATAGGACAGACAAAGCTATGATAGCCCAATACCGTTTGTAAATAGACTTTATTTGGAGCATATGGAGTGGGAGCATTTTTTGCAAGGAAAAGGGAACCAAAGGACAAGGTGTTCTGTCCTTGTAGGCTTGTAAGGACCTCGGAGTTTTCTTTGTGTTATTGTAGAAAGACATTATTTTTGCTTTCACGTTCTTAAAACTAAAGGGCAAATGATCCAAAAGAATAATCTTAACATTCAATAGCAAGAAAACTACTTGACATTGTGGGCTGGAGGCCAGCAAATGTGGGGCTTTCATTGAATTCGTGGGAAATAGGGCAGGCCTGGAATTTAAAGAGACAGGGTGCAGTACTCTAGAAAAGAAAAGCCCTCCTGTATGGTCTGCTTACTTTGAGAAAAAAAATAGACAATGTTTTCTCTGAAGGATCTTTATTGGATCAACTATTTAAGGCACTGAAAGGTATAGAGTGAATTTTTCTTAACTACACCTCCGACACTTCCTAGCTATCTTCTCTTGTGTGAAATGGGTGCTGAATAAAATTGTTTATAACAGAGAAACAGCTTTTCAAATAAAAGTACTTTGTAGCATGTTCAATGGAGTGTAATGTAATTCTCTCTGAAATTGAGCACTTATTACTTTGTATAGTTATTTAAAAAATGAGGTAAGATGAGGAGGTGGTATTACAGGAATCTCTGCTTTACAAATTGTTTTTTTTTTTTTTTTTTTTTTTCTGTTTGTTTTCCTGCCCCATCATGAATCCCTCCACTCCCTCCCAACTGGAACAATCCTTCAATAGTATAGTATTTAAAAGACTTGAATAACCAGTCCTGTGTACCAGCTTCTTGCTTTAGGCAGTAACGTTGTACTATTTTCAATGGGTGGTCCTGAATCTCCATGGGAGATTTTACAGGCTCTGGGCTCCAAAATCTTCTAAGTGTATTATAAAGAACATAATCAGTTAAATTCTCAAGTCATAGAAAATAGGCAGAGATAGTTCTACATTATTGAATTCTCATCATTATTAGCAAATCAATTTAATTTTGATTGAAATATTTATAGTTTAAGAAAAGAGCACATTTACCTAGGATTTTGGGATTTACTTTTTTAAAACAAGTAAATCATAAATATGTCAAATTCAGGATTATCCATTATATATATGTTAATTCATAGTTGTTGAAGGTTTACTGCTTTAGGAAATCAGCACGTGGTCATTTTCAAGTGTTAAATACTCAGAACCACCTTTCTCCTATTTGAAATGGTACAGGATGATGGAATTTACTTAGAATCAGAAGCATTTATGGTCAGCATCTATTGCTCATGGCATATAGTACATATAAATATATATTGGCCTGAAATTTGGCTAAAATTGCTGTGTTGCAGACTTTTGCAGAAGTAATTATAAATTAAATATTGATTAAGATAGGAAACAAGTTGCTTTTTGGACAAACTCACTTGAATAGAACAGTAAGCTTATGTATACACTATAGATACTGAAGTGGCACATGTGGCAAGTGTTGCAGTCATTCCTGTTCCCACACAGTTGAAATTATTTTGAAACTTCTTTCTAGTATAGTTATTAACCATGGTGATAACTTTGTGGCATCCTTGACTTGATTACTCTCTTTCCCTTAGATATTTCAAGAACTTAATTTATGAAAAATGTTGGATTTTACTTAAAAATGAATATCAATAGTTCAGATTAGAGGTCGCAAATACCTATTTTCTGTAGGTGAAGTAGAAAAGAGTTTAGGCATTGGAATATCAGATTATTGCTGATAACTCGCTAGTGGTATGTACACAGCAAGGCGGCTTTTTTTAAAACAGTGTAAAGTAGTTGTAGGTGGAAAATTGCAGTCTTTGAGGAACTGAGTTTGTTTCCTTTATTTATTTTTTTTTTTTTTTGGTCTTTTTGAGCAGGGTCTTACTATGCAGTTGAGGCTGGCCTTAAGCTCACTTTTTAGCTCAGGCTGGTCTCGAACTCACAACAATCCGCCTGCCTCAGCCTCCCGAGTGCTGGGATTACAGGCATGCGCCACCACGCCCGGCAGTTTGTTTCCTTTAGAAGAGTCAGTACACAGTGTGGTAAATCATATAAAATGGAATAAATTCTGGAGTTTTCTTCACTGATAGAATCAAAGATCTGGCTCAGCAATTCACTGCAGTGACTAAATGTCTGTGTTTTCTATTTCTTGAATAGTTAAAGACTTTTCCAGTAGTTTTCATAAGAAGGTTTAAAGAAGTGATAGCCATCTAAAGTTTGTCCCCTAGCCAGTATTTAAAAGTTACGGTTGTCTGCATACAAAAAGACACAGTTCTTCTGGCTGTGCCTATGAATAAGTTAAAGATTGGTAAAAATTAGCTTCTCAAGTAAACTAATGACTGAAGAATAACTTTGCTTTCATTATTCACTCCCGTGGCTGCACATGAAGTGGGAACGACCTTGTTACTGGAGACCCGTGCTGGTGTGGATCACTTCCTTGAGCTTTTGCTGTGATCATTAAAGGCAGAGTTGCACAGCTGCTGTGCATTTCGCTAACAGCCTCACAGGAGAAATGGCTTGACTCTTCAGACACTACCATTTCTGTGTTGCATTTATACTTGCTGTGTAATTTAGGTACGAATGTTGTACTTGCTGTATTGATTTCAATCTCTGTGGTTATGATCTGAACTTTTGGTTTACTGGCATGTAGTGTACAGCAGAAAATGATTTTTCACTTAGTCTTTATTATCTTTATATTTAGACAGATTTAAAAGTTCAGTTTAGACTTTGCTTTCTGTATCTGACTTATAGGGTATTGTCAGAGTTTAATTTGATTTGGTAATTGTGTATTTAAGAATCTTTGAAAGGGAGCTTGAAGTTCAGAGGAAGAGGAAGCTCTAAATTAAACTTATTGTGAGTTAAGTGCAGAATTAGGACAGTGCTGTGTACTCCTGAAGTACACGTTGCAGTGTTAGAAATACCAACAAATCTGTAATGTATTTGCATTATTGCTACAGGTTTAAGGGGCAGGGAAGTAATTTATTCTGAAGGCTGAGGGCAGGATTTTGGAAACTCCTGCTATGGGTTAAATCAGTGTGTGTGTGCCCTGAGGTGACTTTGGCCATTCCATCTGAATTCATAGCCTGAAATTTTGGATTTGTTTTCTGTTTGAAAATAATACTTCTTAAAATTTTTAAGACTGCCTTTGCCTTCTCTCACATGAAATCAGTTGAGGCAAATTACCAGGGGTTAAGATTTTCATGCAGTCAAGATTAAGAGACGTTTTAGTATTTTAAAGAGAAAGTTCACAGCCATTTTACATTCAATTTTACTGGGCTTTTCATTAATCTAAAATAACTGGTGTATAAGTACTTTATCAGTGAAAACTGCTCAGCATGTAAACGGAGTCGTGGAGGTGCACAATGGCGTTCTGCAAATTGAGGGCACAATGAGCTCCAACGGACTTGGCAGCCGTCTCCAGCTGTGAGATTATTACAGGTTTTGCAAACCCTTTTCTCTCAGAACTAAATCAAGAATGGTAGAGTCTTGATAAAAAGAAGTGTAGAAAAGCCTAACTAATCCTTAGATGAGTTACTTCAAACAAATGGAATAAAATCAGTTAATAGCACGGATTAAAGGTTACTTTTAATACATTTTTATCATTCACATTGAGAATTTTGTTGTATGTTAATGCATTTGGCCTTGGTTAGAAAACTCTGGAGGAAAAATACAATTAAATTGGAGAGATTACACAACCACATTGTTATGAGAAAATTTAGTACTGTACTTTGGGTGCCAGCTTTGACCTAAGAGATAAAGAGTTGTGTGCTTGCCACCAGTGCCGTGAACAGGTGGCTGTGATTTTGACTAGTAAGGTTTTGGGGAATGATGAGAAGGCTCATTTGTGTAATTCTAAGAGTTGACTCTCATAGGTCTTTTTTTTTACAACAGTGAGTATAAATCTGTGGATAGGTGGGCCAGGGAGATGGCTCAGTGGAATAAGCGCTTCCCTGACAAGTGCAAGGGCCTAAATTCAATCCCCAGTTCCACCAAAAAATAAAAAAGTAAATCTGTGGATATGTACGTACGAGTGGTTCCTTGCATCCAGGATCATAGAAGCACGCTAAAGTCAGATCTGGAGTAGTAGTGTTTTAAAAGGCTTGGTTCTTGTGAGCAGTAGGAAAAGAGAAATTGGAGATTATAGATAATCTTTACTTTTTATTCCTATATCTAAAAAGATCTTTCATACACAAAAGAAGAATGTGAAATGTACTTTTAATTCACAATCATATGTTCGCCTGCTACTTACTTTGTGAAATCCTGGTATATTATGATAGAGCTGCAGAAAAACTGGCAGGGTGCCCTTGGTTGGAAGAATTTTTTTTTAAAGTGACTTTTTTTTCCATTAGTGTAGAAATACAGATACAAGTGTGTGTGTGTGTGTGTGTGTGTGTATCAGCCTTTTTTTTTTTGTCTTTCTGAGACAGGGTCTTACCATGCAATTCAGGCTGGCCTTAAGCTTACTTTGAGCTCAGGCTGGTCTCCAACTCACAACAATCCTCCTGCCTCAGCCTCCTGAGTGCTGGGATTACAGGCATGCACCACCACACCCGGCTGTATCAGCCTTAATAAACTTTTGTATGAGAAACTGCGAAGGTGGAAATTTTATACCCATATGAAATTTGCCAGTGTAGCTCCATGATGCCAAATTGTTTCTCTAACTGGACTTTACACTTACTTCCTTAGAATAAATGAGTTGTTTAGCTGGGGCTTACTGGGAAATAACCTGTCACAGAGTGCACTACATATTTAGGTATTTGTGTGTATGTATGTCATTCCACATTTTTCAGATACAGTATTGTGATTTTTATGTGAGAATAAAGTCTATTTACTATAGTAAAAAGACATAATTGTTCACCCACATTGTTTTGGCTGATATTCTGACCCAATTTAATCTTATTTAAAGTTTCTAACCTGACTGAATTTTGCTAGATTATGCAAATACTATGTTGTGTAGCTGTTTATATGCCCAATAAGCTGGACTTGCTTTGCATTCCATTAAATTACCCTGGGACTTTTTTTTTTTTTTTTTTTCAAATCAGAAAATTTATCTGAAAGTAATTATTTTTGGAAGCTTGAAACTGGGCAGAGTGGCCACATCGTGTGGGGAAGACGTAGTGGACCGCACCGCTGAAGAGCAGTTGAGGGATTTGGATGTCTTTAACTCTCCTTAGGAGAAACCACCCGAGCTGGAGAGTTGTTGCACTTCTGTACTTAGGTCTTGCTGTATTTATAGGAGTAGGAACATTTTAGCTTCTCTGTTTCTTTTGAGGTTGTTTTTCAGCAGTGCCCGAAGAAAAGTCCTGGAAACTAGCTTTGAAGCCCTGTGGACAAGCTGGAAATCAAAGAGCCAGAGGAATTTGGCAGTAATTGTTTTATGGTTGGCCAGAAATCAGACCTATTTGTATAGGTAGCACACAAAATAGCAGTGATTTGACAATTTGGTGCTATTTATACCTGCCATAAAAAGAGAAAAGAAAAAGTTAAAGGGGTATTTTGGAAACAGGAACTATGCTGTAAATGCAAATTACTTCACCCTTTTCTCAAAGGAACGAAAAAGGAAAAGCGCTTAGGAAGTTTTTATTGAAGTTACATTATTGGAGGATCTGTCTACTTTCAGAACACTTAATGCTATACACATGCTGAAACTGAACTTTTTCTGTGCATTTTTAAGTTTTTTTCTTTTCCTATCTAATTAAAATTACTTTAGCAAAGTAAAAGGATCTTTGGGTGATGAGGGACAGTGAGAATGCAAGGTTCTGGTTCTTTGTTGGTAGGCACTTAAGAGTTTCATCTTGCTGTTATTTAGGGTGGAAGAAGAACAGACTGTTGCTGGAGCTTTTTCTTTCTCAGTAAAAGTTGTACTTTGAGTAAACAATTGTGGGTTGTTTCTGTGGTGGTGGTGGGGGATTTGCCAGGTAAATTTTCATGTCTCATGGGAAATGTGCCAGAAGAGCTTTTTATAAAAGACTGTTCTTCATCTGTCAGCTAGAGAAGTCTTTTTGAGCACAAAATGCCTGAATTATTTGTTCCTGTCATCTGGGTGGGCAGTGTATCACCATCTATATGGTAGTGTGTAGCCAGAAGTAAAATTTGACTGTTTCCAGAATGTCATTTAGAATTTCTTTTATTTCGTCTTGAAACCCCAGCCTCTACCAAAATCTTAGTTTGAGGGCAGTTGTACAGAGAAAAAGTGAACATGATTGTGAGACTATAATTTTTTTTCTTATTTTAAAAAATTCTCAAAGACAATAATTGCAATATAACAACCATTGTTGAATACCATAAAAAAGGAAAAAAAAAAAAAAAAAAAACGTAGACATGCTTAGGGCCCCCCTGAGTCTTGTCGTATTTTAAAACCTTTTTTTTTTTTTTTTTTTTTTGGCAGAACCGGGAATTGAACCCTTGTGCTTGCCAGGCATGTGCTTATTCTACTGAGCTAATTAAAACCTTTTTTCTTCATTGGAGGCATTTCATTCCTGTTGAATTTGGATTGTATTAGTCTGATTTTGTGTTTTTTTCCCATTGGTTTCTGAGCTCATAGTAAGTAGAGTAAGTCTTTGTCCATTATGTCTTCATTTCTGGTACATACTCTGCACTTTTGAGTGGATGAAGAAATTCCTCTGAGGGTAGGAGAATAGCAGTGGAAACTGGTGAAGATAAATGGGTTTTGGATCAAGAAGGCTTCCTTTCTCCAGTGAAGAGTGTAAGCATAAGATGCCAGCCCTTGAAGGGTCAGAAGCTTGAGAATAAAGATTAAAAATATGATCAGTAGGGTTAATTGTAAAGTCATTGTTAAGAGATGATGCATGAACTGCTGTGACTCCTCAGGTACAACACTTGGGTTGTGCACAGATCAGAGCATAAGAGTTATTACCCATGTTTTGGGAAAATACACCAGGCTAGTGACAGGGTGTGCTTCTAAAGTGTTGATCAGTTATTCAACCAAGCTCCAGCTAGGTGCCCTATGATTGGAAGTAAAAGCAGGAACAGAAGTTGAGTTTAGCATCATGTATGTTAAATCATAATTCAACGAAGTAGTTGCTTTTATGAACTTAGAAAAAAGCTGTGGAAAGGGCTGGCGAAATAGCTCAGCAGATTAAAGTGCCTGCAAACATCCCCAGGCCTGGGGTGTGCTGAGATAGAAGATTGAGACTGGGTGTGGTGGCACGCTCCTGTAATCCCAATCCCCAGCTCTTAGGAGGCGGTAAATGGGTGGCTCACTACAAACCTGATCCAGTAGACCCTGAACATCCTGTAGACCTTTCCCTGAAAAAAAAAAAAAAAGGCTGCAGTAACAAATTGGGTCTGCCCAGGTATCAGAATTTAAAAGAAGTATTTTAAACAATTACAAACAAAGCATTTTAAAAATATAAAGCATTTGATAAAGGGAAAATTAATATGGTTTAAAAAGTATTCATAATCAGATGGGTGTGGTGGTGAACACCTGTAACCTCAGAATTGGAGGTTCCTCATCAGTTCAAGGCCAGTCCATGCTACACAATGAGTTCAAGGCTAGCCTGAACTACATAGCCTGACCTTGTCTCAAAATCCAACCAACCAAACAACAAAAATAGAATTCGGAAACTACCACATTTCTCTCTATCACCCAGTGTGAATCTCACCACGAAGTCCTAAGCTGGTTTATCACTTCAAAACGTTTTTCATTAGACTAACCTAGAAGTAGAGACAGCCTAGAAACATAGTATAGATAAGGTAAAGCTCTGGGGAATGTGTGAAGTGGAGTGAAGAGGCCTGAGTTTAATCTTAGTTATGCTGTTAAAATCAGAATGATCAGCTGGGCGTGGTGGCGCAGGCCTGTAATCCCAACACTCGGGAGGCTGAGACAGGAAGATTGTTGTGAGTTGTGACCAGCCTGAGCTACAAGTGAGCTTAAGGCCAGCCCGAACTGCATGGTGAGACTCTGTCTTAAAAAGACAAAAAAAAATCAGAATGCTCACATAATCTGCATTCAAAAAGTAATAAAATGTTTAGATAACAAAAAGCATTTGGCCTAAAGTGGAACTGTACCCAACAAAATGGGACATAATATCACTATACTATAGTCTTCATGGACCTTGGCAAATTGATTTCAGTCTGGTCACTGTATCTATAAAAGCTGAAAATAGGCATAGCATAATACTCTCAGTAATGATTGTTTTCTTACCTGTAGCCTTTTACTAATCTGTTTCAGAAAATAACTTTTTTTAAAAAATCTTTTTGAGACAGTCTTAATATGCAATTCAGGGTGGCCTTGGGCTAGTTCACTTTCCAAGCTGGTCTTAACCCAACAATCTTTGCTGCTTCAGCCCCCTGAGTGCTGGTATCACAGGTGTGGGCCATCCACCTGGCTTGTTTCAGAATATAATTAAATTCGATTTGAAAAAATCTTATGGCACTTAAGGAACTTATATCTTTGGTTTTTTAAAATGTGTCATCTATATGACGTTGACAGAGATAGAGAACTCCTGTGCTGTGAGGCTTCTGTGTATAGATTTGGTGCAGCCAATAAAGATGGCACGTTTCCCTTCGATCTCTTTTTTTTTTTTTTTTTTTTTTCTCCTTTTTCTTCCCAAATCAGAAGCCTTGTACCAGAGTATGGTTGTTTTGTTTTGGTGTTTTTTTTTTTTTTTTTGAAGAGCAGAATATATTTATTGGGGGAAAGAAAGCTGTTCAACAAGGGACCAAAGGGATCTGAGTGGGTTGCCAAGGAATAAGCAGTGAGCAGAAACATACCTGAATTTGAAGCATGAAAATTTGTTATCTAAATGAGTCCAGTCCAGGGACTCATTACCTCTGCCCAATGGTCTTGGTGGTTGGCCTTCAAATGATGGAGGGAAATGAAACTTCCCAACCTGTAAGATACCTGGGACGAGTTCATGTTGTCTAGAACTGAAGAATGAATTTTAAGAACAACAGAGGTTAAGAGCACAGTATATTTATTGGGGTAAAGAAAGCTTCTGTTTGAGAGAGGGACAGAAGGGGACCCAAGTGGATTGCCTCAGAATATGGTTTGAAGAAAGTAATTATTTTGGAAAGTAATTTGGAAACTTAAGTTATATTTGTTCAGATAGGTTAGCTTTCTCACCTATGTGATAGGTTGGCTAGCCAAGTACTGAGTATTTATCTCTATTTGGTCCCATTTTCATGGCTCAACAATTTATAAAGTTACAGTTTTAGAGATATATCTATCAGGTAGTTAAGGTAGCTGGTAGTTAAGACTTAGATGGATTTGGTTTACTGATAGTGATCTCTGGAAAAGAAAAAACTTCATTGTGTGTGGTTTCCTATATGTTGTGTGGCTTTTCCTATAGATGAAGGTACTATCGGAGCAGTGCTTCAGTGAAGACTAGTTGTCTTCATTTTAATAAAGGCTATTTGTTAGCTTTTGAGTCAAGTAGAGGGATAAAAGTAAAACCAAAGCCATTTTTTTAAGAACTTCAGGATTAGGTGATTTTCGGATGGGATGAAAGTGCCTTGTGGTACCCTCTTGACTTATCTGTGAGACTTACACATCTGTTCACAACATGGCCTCTCCTTGTAAACTTCTGAGTGATGATGGGTGGAAGGAGAAAATAAATTTTTGGACAATTTAGGTAAAAAGATGGAACTTTGTGAAAGCCTGAAGAGGCAAATTGATATTGAAGATGAGCACAATTATGTTGTTTCTATAGCAGGTGTTTGAACCTCATTTCTTTTTATACCTTGTATCAGTTTTGGTTTATATAGTTTGATACTGTTTTGCCTTTTCAGAGGCTGAACAACATGATGCAGTTCTTTAGCTCTAGCTGCTATGAACTATAAACCAAAAATGGGGCTGGACTGAGACTGGACTTTGTGGCACAAATGATGGTTTTTAGGTTGTGGTTGTTACTCGCCAACAAATAACTATAGTTTAGAAATTATTTAGAAGCAAAGCAAATCTGGCTCTGACAAAAGAGGACCTGGCTGATTTTTTTTTTTTAAATGTTGCTTTAGTGTGCTGAGTAGTTCCTTATGGATTGCTAATATTAAGGAATTGTTTGGAATGAAATTGTTTTAGTTAAAATATTAGTTACCGATATAGAATAGAAGAATTGATGACTAAAATATTGCAGGAACCTTACCTGTTGTAGTCCCTCTTTACCTTCTTTCCCATTTTTCTTTTATTTTCCCCCAAACCCCAGAAATTGAAAAACATGAAATACGCTTCAGAGAAAGGAAAATCAGAACTGGTAATTATGAGACACTAAATGTTCCACCACAATGGCTAGAACGTACAGTAGCATCACTTTGGTATTTGTGTTCAGAAAAGGTGTGGAAGAATCTAATAGTACATAGAGTAAAGAGACAGAATCTTACATGCTGGTCTCAAAAGTAGATGAATTTCAGAGGCTCTTAAAGAGTATATAAAAAATATATATGAAGACAGTTTTATTGTTATTAATAATGTATTAGTATACGGTCTGCAGGGTCTCACTACATTGATCGGACTCATAGTGATCCTTCTGTTTACCGCCTCCCAAGCGTTTGGATTACAGGCATGTGCCACCATACCCAGCCCAGACAACTTTATTATAAAGGAAAACATTATGTAAACTGTAAATATATCACAATCAACTTAATGTTTTGTTCAAAGATTGTTAGTTCCTTATGGATTGCATTTTTTTTTTTTTTTCCTATTAGGAATCAAACTCAGGACCTTGCGCTTGCCAGGCAGGCACTTATGTCGCTGAGCTATCTCTCTGGCTCCAGATAACAAATATTAATAAAGACAGGGAGAAATGAGAAACCTTATACAATGGCTGGTGTATCCAAGTAGTGGAAAAAAAAAATAGTTCCTTAAATTGTTAAATGTAAAGTTATCATACTGACCAGCAGTTCGTTTCCTTGGTGTCTACCTGAGAGAAATGAAAACAGATCCATACACATAAAACCTTGTACATGAGTACATGAGCATTGTCTGTAACAGCCAAGAGGTGAAAAATACTACAAATATTTGTTAACTGAAGGATAAAGAAAATGTGGTTTATCTGCGCAGCATAACTTGGTCATAAAAAAGGAATGGGATATTGACACATACTGAAACATAGAACCTTGAAATCACCATGTTAAAGGAAGTCACAAAAGAGCACATGTCATTACATTTACATCAAATATCCAGAATAGGGACCTCTGAAGGTGAAGAGTGGATTAGCGATTGTTCAGGAGTGAGTGGGGCGGTGGAGTGATTATTGAGCACAGAATGTAGTTTATTACAATCAAAAACATTCCTATGAATCCCCCTCAAAGGGTTCCCTGTTGCTTCAAATACATTTAACCCCAGTTTGTTTTTATACTGGGGATCAAACTTGTGACTTGCACTTGGCCAGGTAGATGCTGTCCCATTGAACTGTGTCCCCAGCCCTCTTGCCATGTTCTGATACAGTTCTAGAAGTTCTTTCTCCTGAGTGTCTTCATGGGCTGTGATTAAGAAGTGAATGCTGCTCCTCTGGGTTGTCCGATGGAGAGGAGGCCTATGAAAATATGGTGTGGAAAGGGTAAATAAAATCTGAAAGTAGATACCATGAAAGGAAGGAGTCTGTTCAGCGGGAAAATGGGTGACGAAAGGAATAGGGGAGATGTGTTAGTGCATGCAGGAAGGCTCGTGTACCAGTGCTGCTAGTTTCTGCTGGGGAGCGGTGTATGCTCAATTTTTTCTTTCTTCTTCTTTTAAATTTCTTAAAACTTTTTTTTTTTTTTTTTCTAATTTTGCATGTTTTTATCTGGTAATCTGAACAACTAGGTTTGTTTTTTTTTTTAAATAATGTATTTTTACAGCGTCTCCCCGTGCAGCTCAGACTCATAGTGATCCTCCTGTTTTCAGCATCCCCAGCGCTGGGATTATGGGCATGATGAATTTTACTCTACTAATTTATTGAAACATTGGTGTTTATAAGGATAAGAGATCTTATTACATTTCACCCTTTCATTTTCCTCCATGTAACATGTAATTTAAATAATACATACATATCCCCCAATTCCTGTTTTTAATGTTCTTTCTGTGTCTGATTTTATGGTACTTTAGTGAAATATATGGTAATACAAAATTTGTCTGTAGCACGTTTCCCGAATAATTTTTTTTTTTTTTTTCTGGAATCAGGAATTGAACTCAGGCCCTTGCACTTGCCAGGCAAGTGCTTATTCCTCTGAGCCATCTCCCTGGCCCAATTTTATATTTATGTATGTATGTATTTTAGGGAGAAGTCTACAGAGTTTTTAAGGCTTCACTACTAGATCAGACTCATATAGATCTGCCTGTTTACAGCCTCCCAAGAGCTGGGATTATAGGCCAGTGTGTGCTACCACGCCCAGTCTCACTTGCCATTTCAGTGTGCTGTGGGGGTGAGGCCCACATGGCAGGCCTCAGGATGGAACCCAGGCCCCTGCGCCTGCTTGCAGGTGCTTTAATCTGCTGAGCTAGTTGGCTGGCCCTCCTCAACAATTTTAAATTGCTGAGACCTGAGGGTGGAGTCTGAAGGTAATTCTTAGGGAGGGAAAACTGATTTTTGTTAAATATGATAGTCATTTAAATGGAAGACCTTGGTTCTAAATGTGGTTCTGTGTTCTGGGAAATCATGCTGCTTTAGAAATACCTGCTTTTGTAAATTCAGCCATAGTTGTAGGAAAAATTTGTGAGCTTTTATGGAGATCTGAGTTTAGACATCAAAATACCATCAGGGGGCCAGGGAGATGGCTCAGTGAAATAAGCACTTCCCTGGCAAGTGCAAGGGCCTGAGTTCAATCCCTGGTTCTGCCAAAAACAAACAAAGAAACCCCCAAAAAACCCATCATATACTTAACTTTGGAAGCCAGTGTTGTAGTGTAGCTATATAAGTCCTTACCATTAATAGGCTCCTTTGGTTTCATCACCAGGGATGGGTGTAAGAGCAACTTGTCTGAAATTTTGTTACCCCTAGGGAGTGACTTAAAATTCCCAGGATAGTTTTAGAGCTGATTCTTGGTCTTAGGGTGATAGAACAGACCTCTTGAACTGGCTGAACTAAACTTAAATTCTAGGGCAATCCTAAGTAAATTTTTCTTAAATTTCTTGCTTTTTTGAGTAAAATTTATTTAAAATTAAAAACTATGTAAAACTGTAGTATCTTAATTGAATTATTTATCTCCTAATTCATGTTTTTATGTCCTAAAATACGGCTATATTTGCAGTGTTTTTTTTCAGATAGAATCTTTAAAGAATTAAAAAGAAGTGAAAGTCTGGACCATTAAGCCAGCCAGCATGGCTGGTATCCTTGTAGGACAGAGAGGTTAGGACAGTAGGATGCAAAGAGCAGGTGAATGAATGCTCAGGAAGGCCAGTTACTACTGCACAAGGACTGACGCCTCAGGAAACCAGCCCTGCTGCCACCTTCTTTGTGGCTCCAGAACTGTGATAAGGTGGATAACTGTAAGTGACCCCTTGTTGGCCCTACTAAACTAACATAGGCAATTGAACAGATTATTCTAGTTTATTTCTAAAGCCATGTGTAAGGAGGAGAGAGGAGATGTGGATCAGAAGTAATCAAATGACAGAGTTCAGAAAGGATGCATTGTGAGACTAAAAATCCAGTTTCTCATCTTCTCTTTTCAGTTTATTGGGATATGCAGTTGGGAGTAAATGAAATGCCTTGTTTGTTTTTTATAGTACTGGAGATGAGTGCAGAGGTGCTGAACCAGTGAGCTGCATGTTCAGCCCAGCACCCTCCTTTGGTTATCTGGTCTCCCTCACCTATAAGTTGGAAGCCTCCAGCTTCAGTTAAAGTGCTGGAATTCTGGAATTACAGGTGTATCATTGCACCAGGGTTATTCCTGTTGCAAATATTACTCGGTTTCACCTGTAAATGAAAATGTGTTATAGAAATTATTGGCTCATCAATTCCTATTCATTCTATTTCTTTATTGTCTATTGCATTTCTTTTTTTTTTTTTTTTTTAATTTGGGAACTCATTTTGTGCATTTAGTCTCATCTTGCATTACAAAATGTCCGTGTTGTTGCCACATAATTAGCAAAATCTGTTTCATCCATCTAGTCGTTCTTTTGCTTCAACATCTTTTTTTCCAACATTTTTCTGTGAAAAAAAAATTCACATACACGGTGCTCCCGAAGCCAGGGGGATAGCTTAGTAGAATGCTTGTAAGTACTTGCCTGGCAAGTGCAAGGGCCTCAGTTCTGCCACCCCCCAAAAGGTGCTCCCTTAAGGATGAGTTTGCAGGTTTGATGTAAATTGCATACTTTCCAGATGATTATCTGATAACCAAATATTTGTGATTTCACACATGTGCATTTATTGTCACCGTTGATCTGTTATTTCCTTGGTTTTTCCCTCTAGTAATTCACTCCCTCCTTGTCATGCTGTGTGGGTAGAACCCAGGGTGTTGTGTGTGCTAGGTAAGCACTCCACCATGGGGCTACTGTCCCGGACCTTCCTTTCCCCTAGAACTTGGACATGGTGGTAGTTTTGGTTCTACAGATGAGCCCAGGGTCTTACACGTAATATGCAGGTAGGTATTCCACCTCTGAGCTAAATCCCTAGTCCACACAGGTGGTTTTTAGATTTGTTTGTGGGCCTCAGCTGAGGTTTTTCTGTGGAAGTATTTCCTGGATATAGTTCTCAGACTAGCAGTTCAATAGAGTCATGTCCCATTCAAAGTGGTGCATTCCTTCACTGAAGAGGCTTACTTACTAATTGGGACCTTTCTGAGAGTGAAAATGCAGCTTGCATTTCAAAAAGCACCCTGATGATCCAGCCTTCCTGCTGTAGAGTGGGAGTCCTATTTGGTCTTCTTCCTTAGTCTCAAGTTTAGAGTCAGGAGAAATCCAACTGGATAAGTTAGAACAATGAACAAGAGTTTTAAAAGGGCCCAGTAATTTTAAATGGTACCACATTTACTAAAGTGTCAATGTTATTGGAAAGGTTTCAGGATTTGAAGAAATTCAGACCTTTAAATGTTGGAATTATGATTTATTATTTTTGAAACATTCTTTTTGTGTGGGGAGAAAACGTGTGGTTAATATGATTATGTGTGCCTCATATTCTAAGTGTCCAGTGGCAGTGTCCAGGTGCTTAGTCTGAAGGGGACTCATGACTTTTTGGAAAGCATGACTGATACTTTCCTCCACCCTGGATCCTGACTGTTTAGAAGGTTAGCAACAGGCTTTGATTGTAACTGTTTTATTGTTCAGGGTGAGCTGGTGAAAACTAGAAAAATGTATTCAATTTCTAGTAATTACCATAGATAAATGGGCCTTCAGAATACAGAGTGGTTGCCTGGAAGTCAGCACCATGGGCTGGAATACCATTGCCACCCTAGGAAGACCTCAGACACTTGAAAACATGAAGCTGCCCTAGTCCTCAAAGCCTTTTTTTAAAAGTCAGATTTTCCATTGTATGCTAAAGCCACATGTGGGAGTTTTTTTTTTTTTAATAATTAAAATGGGGAATTTCACCCCTTGTTTCTTAAAATGTAGGCATTATAGTGCACTGAGAAAGCAGGGGCTCCTTTGTTGTGTAGATGGCAGTCCTGCTTTGAGTTCTGCCCTTGTCTAGGAGACTCTGCTTTCTTTCTTATCTGGTAAGTGAGGAAAGACAGATGAGCTTTCTGCTTTACTCACAGTGGTGGCAATAGAAGTGAGCAAAAAACCCCGAGATTATAGGGTGATGATTCATTGTAAATGGTAAACTGCTAATTATGTTTTGACTAAGTAGTGTGATTTAAAGTTGGTTGTAGCCCATCATTTTAGCCTTGAAAGAAAATAATTTTTATGATTTGCCTTATTCGTGTTTTTGAAAGTTCCCTTGGCAGATATGAACCGATGGGAAAATCATTTTATTTGCCTGTTTGTTGGAAATATGTAATGATTAATACCTAAGTTTCATTTTTAAAACTAAGGAAATTAGCATATTCACATCATTTAAACCGTAGAATCAATCATGCCTTTTCATGCCTTTGATTCTACAAAGTAGAATCAAAACTGTACTTAATGTTTTAATCAAAGAATTAGCTAGCTACTACTTTGAAATTTTGAAGGAAAGTAATTTATCAGATCTACTTAGGAAAAATAATGCTTTTGGTTTAAAAATAGATCATAGGCTTCATTTCATACTTTTTTTTTTTAATCAAAGGGTGTAGAAGATAATAACTAGAAATATTTTATGTTTTAATCTTTCCTCTGGCCTCAGCCTCTCAGAGTTGTGACAGAGGCCAGGATCACCATGCCCAGCCTCACTTTTTTGGTCTTATTTTCCCCTACCTACTGCTTTGTTTACCTACGTGAATGGAAATCTCCCTCTTGAGCTAGCAAGTCCCCGCTGTTTTTCTACTGTTCCTGTATGCCTTTCGTTGTCTTTCTTGGAAAGAAGGAAGAAGAACAAAACAAAACATAACAATCAAACCAAAAATACTTGTCACAGGTGATTTAAGGGCTTTAAACAGGAGTGTGATTTGTGTCATACTTAGAATAAATAGTTTGGTCATCTGAGCTTCCAGCTACATGCCCAACTTATGCCTCTTAGTTAGAATGCTAGTTTAGTTTACTTTAAAGAATAGTAAACTATTCTCCATTCCAGTAATACTCCAGGGTTTATATAGAGAGACAGTGATGTAACAATTGGGATTGGAGCAGATGCTTCAGTTCCAGTCTCTCCTTTTAAAATCGCTCAATTCTGAGGGAACTTGACTTCCTTATTATATAGTAGTATCTATAGTTTTGATTTTTTTTTTTTTATGAAGCCTGATTAAAAAGTTTACCATACAGTGAAGAACATGATAGTTGCAGCTCTCTAATCAATTTGGTGAGTCAGGCTGACTGTGGCAATTCTTAATTCACTTTTCTTTTTCTCAGTGTGACCATTTAATGTTTCTCAACCTTGAGTATATTAGAAACATCTAATTCTTTAGTACTGCATAAGGCCTGGTATTCTGCATTTCTGATAGGCAGCACAGGTAATCCCACCCTCACGTGACAGTGAGACTTCACTGGAAAACACAATTGAGAACGACTTGCACAGGTATCACCAGAGAAGATATGCAGGTGTCATGTAGGGACATGGAAACATAGTATTATGTGTCATTAGAGAATTGTTAATGAAGAAATCCACTAATGCAGTAACGCCTATTACAGTGGCTAAGATCTAAAACACTGCTAGCACCAGTGCCAGACAGGTGTGGATCAGTAGTGGATCAGGCATGTTAGCAGTGTAAAGCTAAACATACTCTTATGTGTTAGGATTGAAGCCTTTCCTTCTCCCCAGATTCTTATGTTGAGGCCTCATACTCCAGTATGATTGTACAGAGCCTCTATGGTGATAATTCAGTTTAAGTGAAGTCAGAAGAGTGAGGCCCTGGTAGGATAGGGTCAGTGTCCTCTATAAAAGGGATGGGATGTTGTATGCTATAAATATATAAAATTGTAATCAGTTTTGTAAAACCAGTTAAAGACAGCAAGAGCCCCCCTTTAGTGCCATTTGAGGGCACACTGTGAGGAGGTGGCTATCTACAGGCTGGGAAGTGGAGGCTTTTGTCGGAAAGAGAGCCAGCTGGCACCTGATCTCAGACTTCCCGGGGTTCTGGTCTGTGAGCAGTCTCTGTTGCTTGGCCTGCTTCGCCTGGTCTGTGGTGTTGGTTTGGCAGTCTGAGCATTAGACAGTGCATTAGACAGTCCAGAAACTGTGCTCTTGGGTGCTGTTGATTCAAGTGAGGCGGAAGCGCGCCACACAAGAGCCGCGCGTGCACACTTGTAACAAGCGTTGGTTGTGACTGCTGAAGGGTGTGTGGCCGCTAGGGTGCTCCTTCTGATAAGGGGAAGCATAGATGGGTGCATCCAGAGAGCGGAGCATCATTCAGCAGTAAGAAGAAATGAGCTGCCAGACTACAAAGAGACATGGGAGATCCCTATGCTTGCCAGGGCTTGGAATGGGGAGGAGGAGGGTCATCTCAGGTGTTGGGCTGCAGCGGGTGGAACATGGGGTCTTCTGGGCAGCTGCACCATTCTGGATGCCCCATCACAGTGGGTACTGCATGTACACATGTCATTGTGTGCTGGTCAGAACCCAGAGAAATGTACCAGAGAACCAGCACATAGACAGGATGAACGCGGCAATTGTAGCATATAGTAGGAAGTGTTAATAAGGGAAATAGTGTCTGAGGTAGCAGGGGACTGGGGCATATGAGGACTCTGCTTTTTACTCAAGTTTTCTGAAACCTAAAACTGCTGTTAATGAATATTTTGAGTTTGTTTTGGAAGGAAAAATAATGTTAATGTAATTTAAAAATTAACTTTTTCATTGCAGTTGGGTTAAGAGATACAAGAATTTGTTCTGTTTTAAAAATAAGAGGAGAAAAAGAAAAATAGAGACATTTTTAGCCTATAAGGAGGCTCCTTTGCTATGGATATGGAGAACTCAGATACCTTTTTGTTATAGATGATCATGTACAGAAATGGTGAAAAAAATTGAAAAAAAAATTCTCATCAAATTGAAAAGCTAGCTCTGAAGAAATGTTGACTGGTGTTTCTCTAGTTCCTGTTAGAATTGCAGTCTTTCCTGCATGGTGTATGGGAGATAAATAAGGTGTTGTAGGTAGCGTACTTTTTATACTGTGTTCACATTGGAGTCAACCACTCCAGAAGTTTAAATACTGCACTGTGTCTTTTATTTAAAAAAATTGCAAGTGGATTTCTAATGCGAATCAAAGATTTGTTTAGGTTGCTTTTTCTTTTTAATTATTAAAGTGGTCTCTAAGAACTCATTTAATGAAAAATATTTTGTAATTAGATCAAAACATTACCATGGTTGCTGTTGATATTGTCAATATGTAAATGAAACTTCTAAAGAGAATGAAAAGAATGTGCCTAACATCTTTTTGTTTATTCAATTCTTTTGCTTAAAAAACTACCCTCCCTCCCTTCATTATCACATCACTTTGATAATGTTGAAGTAAACATTCACCTATCTCTATCATTGTTGTGTGGAGAAACTTGAGAAATAGGCTGAAGTGCTGAGGCTTATTTGAGTCAGATTGATGGTCTATCTTACAAAAAGCATCTTGACCTAGAAAGGTTTGCTCATCACCCCTAAACCATACATCGCCAGGTAAGTTAAAGTTAAGCACTAGCAGAATTGGGTATATCCATGGTAATCTTGAATTGGAATTGGCAAAGTCCTTCTGTGTAAATTAACAGATGCAGTGCTGTTTAGCTTGTATTGCCCCTTTGGAATACAGTTGTCTCTTGGAATCAATGGAGATTGGTTCCATACCCTTTGGGCATAAAATCCAGAGGATGTTTGGGGTAGTATTTCCATGTAATCTATGTACTGCTCACACTTACATCCATTAAATCATCCCTCGATTCCATAGAATATCTAATGCAGCGTAAGTGCTGTAAGAATAGTTACTATATTGTACTGTTTAGGGAATAATGACAAAAGGGCTGTCTACAGAAAGTGTAGTAAATATTTTACCATAATTATCAGTGATAAAAAATGAATGTGGGTGTCTTTATTTTAAGTATTATATCCTTTAGGCATATTTGATGGGTGTGTAATTGAAACATTGTTAAACTTTGCCTCTCTGAAAGGAAAACTATTTCAAGTCATTCCATTCCTGGTTCCTATTGGGCAGCAGCCTGAGTCTTATCTGGACAAGCCCTTATATACAGAAAGTGTAGTTTCTGGGTAAAATTGTGCAAAGTATATGGATTAAAAAACTGTTCAAGAACTTGTTTTATTGAATTCTTAGCTGAATTTTTTACTGAATTCATCCATCTGGGACTAATGGGATTTGGAGGATGTCCACAGAAGGGTGTTTTACAAAAGATTTACTCTGATGTCCAAATTGAGCTTAAAGGAAAAAAAAAATCATGTTAACTAACATGGAAGGTGTTTGGTATATCCTCTCAGTGTTGTTATAGCAATGAGATTATTGATGAAGGATATGTGAAGAGTGTAGGGAAAGAAATGTAACTCTGATATACAAAGTTCCATACTCAAAAGTCGAAGAATGAATTCTGAGGAACAATAGGTTAAGAGTAGGAAAATGTATTGGGGAAAGGAATGGACATGGGAATAGCTCCTGAGGGAGAGGAGTGGTCCCAAACGGGCTGGCAGTGTGCCCACTTCTCAGAGGAGGTTTTCTAGAGCAAAGTCATGAGTTGAGTTCAGTGTGAGTCAGAATTACAATCAACCAGTAAGATTACAAGTACGGCTGTTTTGGGGAAGCAGGTCACCTGGCAAGTGTTGAGTGGATGTAATCATTAATCTTTATTGATAATCTATGGTCTTAGTTTTGGTGGCAGTAGTCGGCTACAGAGGACAGCCCAATCCTAATGGATAATTGTTTATTTATAGGGGAAATCTCAAAATGTTGGTATCGAAAATCTCATTTGTTCTTTAATGGTGAAATGTGTAAATCTGTCTTTAATCTCCTTTAGATGGTCCTGCAGCCACAGTATTTTTTTCCTTCAGTATTCAGATTGAACTCAGGACCCTGTGCTTGCCAGACAAGTGTTTATTCTACTGAGCTATCTCCTGGCATTTGTAGCCACAGTTTTGATGCATTTTCATTTGGATTCCCTTGTGGGCCTAGCCCTGAGTGCCTATAGTAGTTTATCTAACTTTAAAAAAAATTCTGATCTGATTTCCTCCATACCTTCTCTCTCTCTCTCTCTCTCTCTCTCTCTCTCTGTCTCTCTGTCTCTGGTGGAACTGGGGATTGAACTCAGGCCCTTGCACGTGCCAGGGAAGCTCTTATTCCACTGAACCATATCCCTGGCCCCTGCATTTGTTTCTTCACTTTTTTTTTTTTTTTCTGTATTGTAGGGAAGGGTCTATAGGGTGTTCAGGGTCTCACTACTACACTGGACTCATAGTAATCTGCCTGTTTACAGCCTCCCAAGTGCTGGGATTACAGTTGTGTGTGCACCACCACGCCCAATCTCACTTGCCATCTCCGTGCACCCTGGGTTGGGACTGGCATGGTGGGCCCAGGGATCAAACCCTGTACCCTGTGCCTTCTTATAGGCGCTTTAATCTGCTAAGCTAGATTTCAAGTATGTGATTTCCAATTTCTTCTAAGCTATTGAGTTTGTTCTGGGTAGGCTTGTAGCCTGAGAATGCATTTTGCTTCTTCTCTGTCATTTTGTATAACACTGTCTTCTGACCTTTGGTGTAGAGCTTTGCTACAGTTTTTACCTTAGTACCAGGTCTGTATTACCAAGTTCAAACTCTAGGTGGGTGTGTCTTGAGTCTGGCTGCTGTGCTCTGCTTTTTCCTGCTCCAACCCTTGGAAGTGAACCTTCTGTGCCACTTTGGTAAGATATTCTGCTCCTGTATCAGCTTGGTGGGTCTTGCCTGTAGTCTTTCTGCAGGGAGTTCTGCCCCAGGGTTCCATACCAGGCCTGTCTGATTGAGGAAGTTCCACTCACACTTAATTTCGGATAATGAGTTTGAGATTAATGACCTTTCATCATGCTTCCACACTATATAAGATAAGCTTTAAGTAGAATGATTCACAAATTTGAGTACATCTTATGTGGTAAATATGACCAAATGAGGGATCACTTACCTGGATTTCTTTTTAAAGTTCATGTGCAGTCCTTACAATTAGTGAAGACTGGTGGAAGAGTCTAGAAAAGAATCCAGATCTTGCTAAGTGTTTCTTCTATTTTGGCAGAATCTAATCAGTTCCTTTGCAGTAAAGTGGTTTTTATAATGATAAGGACATAAAAGAGCCATTCCTTTTTGGCTTAGTGGTGTATATCTTTCTGGATTCTCCGAATAATAGCATAGATTAGCCAGTTTTAGTAGGAAAGTGTTTCATGTAGGTTATTAAGTGCACAGTGTATCTTGGAGAGGCTGGGAGGGCCCTGTAGACTTTCTAGGAGTAACTCAGAATGGAGCTAGAACTGGGCTCCCTGGGCTGAACCAGGAAGCTGAGCATTCAGCAGCCTCCTAGTTATCCTAGGAGGCTCCAGAGCCCTATCTGTGGCCCACGTGGCTGGCTCCTTGTCGTCTTTTCTTTCCTTTTGAGACAGGGTTTCACTGTGCAGTTCACATTTGACTTGAACTCACTTTTTTTTGGCTGAACTGGGGATTGAACACAGGCCCTTGTGCTTGCCGTGGAAGCTTTATTCCATGGAGCCATCTTCCCAGCCCCTTGAACTCACTTTGTAACCCTGGCTTACCTCAAACTTGCAGCAGTCTTCCTGCCTCAGCCTCCTGAGTAATTGGGGTTAAGGACATGCGCCACCACATCTGGCTCATTTTATTTTACTTTAAATAATAAAATGTAGCTCAAAATTTTTTGTTGTTCCTAGGGCCAGCCAAGAGAGCTCAGTGGATTAAAGCTCCTGCTTAGGCAGATGCAGGGGCTGGGATTTGATCCCTGGCCTGCCGTGCTGGTTCCTTCCCAGGGGCATGCTGAGACAGCAATTGAGACTGGGTATGGTGGCGCATGCCTGTAATCCCAGCTCTTGAGAGGCTGAAAACAGGAGAATCACTACAAGTCCAAACTACACAGTGAGACCTTATAGACCCTGTCCTAAATACATTAAAAAAAAAATTGTTTTGAAAGTTAGTCACATGAATGAAGTATCTTGGAATTACTGATTTTTAATTAACTTATTTACTAGGAAGTTTTTCTTTTTTCCCCCCCAGAACCGGGGATTGCTAGGAAGTTTTTAAACATACGTTTTATTAGTAATTACTTGCCATGGTATGCAATAGTGCTCCAGAATTTATTTTTATCTAATTGAAAGTGCCATTTAACCAATATGACTGCAGTCCCCCACTCCCACTACTTTTCCAGCCTAATAGCCACCATTCTGCTCTGCTTATATGAATTCATCCTTTTAAGATATCACTTTTGTGGGTGTGGGATGCTGAGGCACGAGGATCACCATAAGTTCCAGGCCAGTTTGGACCTCAAAGTGAGTTTAAGGTCTGCCTGAACTGCATAGCGAAAACCTGTCTCAAGAAAGATCCAAAACAAAAGGAAAAACGTTATATTGTACAATTTTTATCTGTTCATGTCTGATTTCTTTTAACTTTTTGTAACATCCTTGACATCACCCTTCTTAAGCCTATTGATGGAATTTCTTTTCTTAAGGCTAGAAGGTTTCCATTGTGTATGTAAGCAATTTCCTCTTTATCCACTTATAGATACACAGGTTGTTTTCTATCTGGGCTGTTATAAATAAAGTTATGATGGACAGGGAATATAGGTATCTCTTGTACATGCTGATTTCTTTTCCTTTGGGTTTATACTTAAAAATGGAATTACTGAATTATATACTGGATCTATTTTTTTTTTCTTTTTAATGTATTTGGTATAGGGTTTTGCTGTGCCTCTCAGACTCCTGGTGATGCTCCTGTCTTCAGCCTCCCCAGTGCTGGGATGATGGGTGTGTACCACCACGCTAGGCCTCAGTACCTTGCTCAGAGTGCCTAAGAGCTGGGGATTGAATCCCGGTCCTTGCACTTGCCTAAGCAGGCACACAGTCTGCTGAGCTATCTTGCTGGCCCACCAGATCTATTTTTAATTTAAAAAATTTTAATTTTTTTAGGGGCCGGGGAGGTGGCTCAGTGGAGTAAGTGCTTCCGTGCAAGCTCAAGGGCCTGAGTTTGATCTCCAGTTCCGGGAAGAAGAAAAAAAAAAGATTTATAGTATATAGCTGGGTGTGGTGGCACAGGCCTGTAATCCCAGCACTTGGGAGGCTCAGACCAGAGTATTGTGGTAAGTTCGAGACCAGCCTGATCTACAAGTGAGCTTAAGGGCAGCCTCAACTGCATAATGAGACCCTGTCTCAAAAAGACAAAAAAAAAAATTTTTTTTTTTGCAATTTTTATGTCTTAAGGAATCTCTATACTAGTTCCAAAAATACCTGTTTTGATTATGTTCACATGAGCAATGCCACAGGATCCCTTTTTCTCCATATAGTTGCTAATACTTGTCATCTTTGACTTTTTGAGAGAAAACATTCCAGACATATGTGAGATCTAATTGTCATGTTATCTTGAGCATTTCTTCATGTACTTGTTGGGCACTGTATATCTTCTTCTGAAAAGTCCCTTCTGGTTCTTTGTCCATTTTTAAATTGAACTTTTGTTTTTCTGCTGTTTAGTTTTATATTTTCACTATTAGCCTCATATCAGATGAATAGGTTCTATTTTTACTCTGTTGATTGATTTCTTTGTTGTATAAATTTTAGCTTGATGTCATCCCATTTATCTATTTTTGCTTTAGTTGCTGCCACAAATTTTGTTGAAAAGTTAGAGGTTGTTGTTGGAAGTTGTAAACTCACCAGTGTTCCTAAAACTTTAGTTAAAACTATTTCTTTACAAACTTAAATAGCATCATATGAAAATCAAGTTGTTTCCAAAAGGATAATATGTAAATATGTGAGTACCTGTGGTAGTTTTTTGTGTTTGTTTTATTTGTGTAACTAAGTAACTGTGTCTTTCTCTAATACAGTGGTAGATTTTTTGTTTTCAGTGAGTAATAAAGCACAGTTTTACTTAGAGCCTTTTAACTTTGCAGGAAATACAGTCTAGCAATTGTGTAGTTAGTTTACAAAGTGTGGGTATGACTCATCTTCAGGCAATGGCTTTTTCAAGCTATGCTTAAAGGTCAGGGTCTTCTTAGTCCTTAACCCTGCCTCTTCTAAGTGGGAAGTGAGAGTTGAAAGAAGGAAGAAAAAGGAGAAGGAATTTGTTGGGAATGGATCCAGATGAATTTATATCTCAAGAGGTTGCTTTTTAAGGGGAAACAGTCAGCATTGCTGTTAAGTTTGAAATGTCATTGGTAACCAATTTGAGATTTAATGTATTTCACAGTGTTGTGCATCAAAATTGAATCTTTGAAACCTTTATTTTATTTTATTTTAGGGAAGGGTCTACAGAGTGTTCAGGGTCTCACTACTAGATGGAACTCGTAGTGATTCTCCTGTGTTCAGCCTCCCAAGAGCTGGGATTACTGGGGCATGCCACCATGCCCAGTCTCAATTGCCATCTCAGTGTCCTGGGTGCGGGGCTGGCAGGGCAGGCCTGGGACTCACGCCCCCAGCCACTATGCCTGCTGCAGGAGCTTTAATCTGCTCAGGTATTTGGCCAGCCCTTAAATGTTTGATTTCTGCATTATGCTGATAAAAACAAAATGACCAAAAAAAAAAAAAAAATTTAAGAATCCAAAATTCCTTTTTACATTCAGGATATAAGTGAATGTATATCTATGTCTGTTTTGTTATAGACATGCAAAAATTAAAAAAAAAAAAATGGCTTGCAGTGACTAGCTTAGAAATGTTTAAAACTGATAGATCACTTTTCATGTTTGTTTGAAAGTGTGTCTGTGTTTGGCCTCATTAGTTTTAGTCTCATTTCTTGCTTCTTAGTGAATAACTGTGACTGCTTTGCAGTGCTATGAGTCTTCAGTTGTCTTTTATTACTACAGAGCTGGTGAGGTGATGGAAGATAATTGAGATTCCTTGACTTGATTTTTTGCTCTCATCACTGTCTAAACAAATGAAATTGCTGGCTGCTCACAGTTTCTTTTTTGTCTTTGGACCGATATAATCTGTCATTTTTCATGATCTATTGTCAAATCTAAGTGCTAGTATTTTAATTGGGAAGTTGATATTGAAAAAATCAAATGCCAAAGAAAGCCCATCTGAAAGTCCAATAAAGTAAAATTATAGCATTGCAAAATAAGAGTCACTGAATTAAAACCTCACATTTTGAGGATCTTTACTGTAAAGATGTTATTTGAAATTTTTGAACCACACATAGGGAGCTGGGGTGTATTTCCCCCTCATTCTTGGAGGAAGAAGACCTCTTGCTGTACAAGTCCCTGCATTAAACTACTTCCTGTGAACTGCTGAACACTGAGCTGGTCACTTTGTATTTGAGTAGGTACTGTGAGCTCCCTTTGATGGGGACTGACAGCGAAGTTGCAAATAGTTAAATCTTTTCATCTCTTGTTTGTTTGGTACAGGGTCTCACTACACAGTTCCAACTCAGTGATCCTCTGTCTCAGTCTCCCACAGGGTTAGATTACAGGCGTGCACCATCATGCCTGGTTTCAGTGGCCTGCACCTAGGATTCTGGGGCCAGCATGGTGTGGGTATGCAGGAGCAAACCCTGGCCATTGCACTTGCCTTCAGGCGCTTAGACTGCTGATCTATCTCTCTAGCCCATGGAAATGGTTAGAGGGTGAAATACTTGAGAAATTTGTATGTAGCAAAGCTGGGTTTGGATATGGTCCCTTCACTCCCAATCTTTTCTGTAGCTGGGAGTGTATTGACTTCTATAACACTTATTCCCTGAATTTTAGGCTACCAACATTGACACTGTATTTTTTGTAATGAAGCATTACCTTCAGGTATCTTGTAGGGAGTCCTTTGTGGAATGTTTTTAATACCTTTCAGTCTCTTAAAAAGTCTTGGGACATCTTGGTGACTGTTTTGTTTCTGTGTTAATGAAAGTAGAGATGATTGCTGTTTAGAATGGACATCATAATTATTCATTTGCTTATTCATTCATTTATTTATTGATTTTTGTGGTTGGCTCAGTTCACACAGGGACTGGGGCTGGTGTGGCATGTGCAGGGGATCGAACCACAGTCCCTCCACACTTGACTAAGCTTGCATAAGCAGGCACTTTAGACCGCTGAGCTATCTCCCTGGCATGCATGCATGTATTCATTCATTCATTCATTCGTTCGTTCATTCATTTTGGTACTGAGACTCAGACTCAGGTCCTTGCTCTTGCAAGTCAGGTGCTTGTGCTGCTAGAGCTCTATCCCTGGACTCACAATCTTTTTTTAAAAAAATATATTTAGTACAGGGTCTACAAGGTCTCTGTGCACCAATAGGACTGAATGATCCTCCTGTTTCAACCACCCAAGCAGGCACAGCCACCATGCCCAATCTCAAACCCCCACTTAACACCCGGGGGGCGGGGCCGGCGTAGCATGCACAATCTTAACTTATTTATTTGTATTTTAGGGATGGGTGTTCCCTAAGCACCCTACAGGGTGTTCAGGGTCTCACTACTAGATCATAGTGATCTGCCTGTTACAGCCTCCCAAGAGCTGGGATTATAGGCACCACCCCCCCCAGTCTCAATTGCTGTTTCAGCATGCCCTGGGGGTGGGGCCTGCAAGGCAGGGCCAGGGATTGATTCCCTGGCCCTTGTACCTGCTTGCAGGTGCTTTAATACATTGAGCTATTTGGCGGGCCCCACAATAATTTTTAACAAGTTTTCAACCAGTGACATGGAATTGGTGTGTCTTGCAGCCTGTGGAAGACTTCAGGTCTATAAAGGAGCCTTTGCATATTAGCAGGTACTGACTTCATAGGCTCAGTTTTTGTGCCATCAGATTGCTAGTACACATATGCTGGCTACTGTTGATCTTGTGCAGAAGTTTCCCGAACAAGTAATTCTTGGTGTATTTCTTTTACAATTTTTCCCCTGTCCTTGATCCCAAGGATGGATAGATGAATATAAATGTTACTCATGATTTTGGGTACATTGAAATCCAAAGTGATGGTTAGTTAAGTTTACACTGGGAATTTTTTGAAATAAATAAATTTTCTTCTTGTATTTGAGAGCTTAGTACTTTTTTTCTGAGGTGTTCTGAAAACAAAGGTGTGATTCTTACATTCTTGGTTAGAGTCCCTAGTCTACCTCTAATTTGTTTAAACTCTCCTAGCCTTCTTTAAAGAAACAAAAACATATTTGTACTTCCTGTCAGGATAATGGAGTGAATTTGATAAAAATAGGCTCAATTTATTTTGACATAGTAAGAGTTTGAGCAACTTTAACTAAAAGGGAGGTGGGACAAACCTTTATAAACATGATATTTCCTTTCAGGAAAAAGAATTTATTTGTTTTATCTTTCATTGAGATATTTTTCTCAAATTCTTTCCATTCTGCACTAGTCACATCCTCATGCTCCAGCTTAATGTGGCTTTCTGATTTGATGTGTGTGCCTTCACACACAAATTCTGAGTCTTACTACAGCTTGGTTTGCTGGGAATGGGATTGTCTCTGAGGGCATACAGAGCAGAGCATCTGGCTAGAAATGTTTTGCAGTCACTTCATGGTAATAGCATGTATTCATTTTTTTGGCTGCTAAAATAGTGTAATTATTATTATTATTATTATTTTTTTTTTTTGGGCAGAAACAGGGATTGAACTCAGGCCCTTGCACTTGCCAAGGAAGCGCTTATTTAAAGTAGTGTAATTTTTGTCAAAAAGCTTATAGAAGAAAACCAGTTTATCTATAGTTCCTTCCCCTTAGTATTTATATTTTGTTATATACTTTTCAATGACCCCTCTTCCATTGCTTTTTATTCTAGATATTAAAAAAGTTCAGTGAAGTACAAAAGTACAATAAAGAATTACATATTTTATACCTGATCTTAATAATTAATTCATAGGTAGTGTTGTATCATTAATACTATTTTACAGGCCTCAGTGATTTCATCTCCAAGTGAATTTATTTTGAAGTCAGTCATTGACTGACCCATCTTCCCTCCCTCCTTCCGTCTTTTTTATTTTTTTTTATTTTTATTTTTATTTTAGGGAATGGTCTACAGGGTGTTCAGGGCCTCACTACTAGATGGGGACTCTTAGTGATCTGTCTGCTTACAGCCTCTCAAGAGATTGGGTTCAGGTGGTTGCCACCACATCTAGTCTCATTGCCTTCTCAGAATGCCCCTATACCTGCTTGCAGATGGTTTAGTCCTCTGAGCTATTTGGCCTGCCCTTCCTCTCTTTTGGAGACAGTGTTTCACTCTGCAGTTCAAATTATAGATTCTCCTGCCTCATCCTCTTGAGTGTTGGGATTGTAGTCATGTACTGCCATGCCCTGTGTGTCCTAAACATTTATCATTTAAACCATGAGTAACTCAGTAGAATATGCTTTAAAACTTCATCTCTATTTTTTAATGTACGATCCCTCTTGTACTTCAGGGAATATCCAAGTGTTTATTTCTGATTATTCTTGGTGGCTAGGGTTTGTTAGTTTGGAATTATTGAATATCCATGGTACCACTTACTCCAAGTCAGCTTCTTGCTTGTACCTGAGTGCTCTTGGTAAGGGGCTGGAGTATTTGTGGTAGGTACCGTTTGGTGGTGGGTGGAAGGAGTTGGTGAAACCTGCCTCACCTCTTTCCTTCTACAGAAGGAAGAGCTATTAGCTTTCAGGGATAGACTCCAAGTCGTGTGGTTGTTCTTGTTTCTGAGCTGGAGATCTGCTTGGTTAATCTGATCCCAGTCTCCCATGTCATGCGGGTAGCAAGTTGTTTTGTGCACTCACTATCTAGAGTTTCTCTGGCGCAGGCGTCATTTCAACCAGTTGATTGTTGTACTGAATAAATTTGATAAAATTGTCATTTTATGGGCTGGCAAGATAGCTCAGTGCTTGGTTCAGCAAGGTCAGGGACCGGTACCACATGCCACACAGGTCCCACCCCCAAGTGTGCTGAGCTGGACAGAGTCCTGGGCGTGGTGGCACACACCTGCAATCCCAGTGCTGGGGAGGCTGAAAACAGGAGGATCACTGTAAGTCTGAGATGCACAGTGAGACCCTGTACCAAATACATTAAAAAAGAAAAATAATTGTCATTTTATGTTTTCTTTTATATTGTCTTAGAAAAAGTTAATGAAAAGTTGAATTTGTAGGGGCCAGGGAGATGGCTTAGCGGAATAAGCGCTTCCTGGGCAAGATTAATCTACGGTTCTGCCAAAAAAAAAAAAAAAAAAGTTGAATTTGTAGTCATCTCATATTTAAATAACTGGAAAAAACAATTTGTTCACTTAGTAATATATGTCACTATGGGATATGTATCCAGTGTCTTAATTGCTGGGTCTGTTCTTTAAATCTGGGAAAAAGATGATACTGTGGCTAGGGTATTTTGTTGACCAAGGTGTGGGAAGTTATGCAGACAAAAAAAAGGCACCCTAGTTAAGACCACTGAACTAATTTCAGTGCTTACATCTAAGGTTAACTGAACAGTTTCACTTAGAAGACTTTTCTGTGTCATTATTTGTTTGGATCCATTATTGCTTAATGACTTTGGAAATTTGAGATTGTGACTACCAAGGGTAACATAGTTTTAAAAGTAAGAAAAAGTAAATGTATACTAAATTTATACACAAATATTTATTTAAATAATATTAAAAAGTGGTATTCATATAGCTATAATTTCAGTTGTTTTGATTTTGGAAGCCTGCTTATGTTGGTTGCGTGGAGAAAAGGCCCATTGTAATTGTTAGCTACACAGCTTTACTGCATGAGTATTCAAGACTTGGTCATGTGATCCTGGTCACCCTTGAAAAATATTGGAGTCACCCACTGTCCCAAGGTTAATGCTTCTTATCCCTGTGATCAAATAAAGGGAGTGTGCTGATCCATTTCCTGTCTCCTTTCCTGAGAGAATTTCAATGCATGAACCCTTTTCCTGACACCTCTCTTCTGACTGATGCAAGGAACTTTTGCTCTCATGAAGTTAGCAGAGTTTAACATTTTGCTACACTCAGTAACTGTCAGTCTTGATCACTGTGTAAAGAGCTTCTAGGGAAGGGTGTGTGCTCAGGGTGATGTATTACCTGTTAATTTGTTTACTGAAAGATGGCCCATATATTTAGAATGACAACAGATCAGAGTATTTGGCTATAAGTATATCAGTCAGTGTCTCATTTTTCAGAACATGACTCGTTCAGGCTGCTATAAAGATACTGTGCTATATAGGTGGATATTACTTGCTAAATTTCTATCCTGGTTAGATTTATTCATTCAAAGAAATTAGGATATTGCTATATCTTAATTTGGGTAATGAGAATTAAGGTCAGTTCCTTCTCCTTCATGTGCAGGTTCGTTTGCTATTCCTGAAAATGACATTCATTTTTCTCTTTGCAGTGTTGGGCAGCAACATCTTACATGGGAGGTCAAGTACAAGACCTGTAGGTCTGACAAGTCATTGTTCTGTCTGTCCATAACCAAGAGGTATAGACCAGGCCCTCACTGAAAGGGAAAGAGCACATGAAACAAAACAGTTTCTCACCCAGTGGAGAATCTCTAGGTTGTAAGAGGAATTAAAAGCATCATGGGGGTCGCGGGGGTGGTGGTGGAGATAGCTCAGTAGAATAAGCACCTGCATGGGCAAGCGCAAGGCCTGGAGTTCAATTCGAGGTAATGCAAAAAAAATTGAAGGAATGTATTTGGTGTGTGGGCTTATTTGAATAAACTGCCAAGGAAAGGAAAGGAAAAGACTATTTTCAACTGTTATTTACAAAATTATATAGTGTCTCCCCTTTGCTAAGTAGGGTCGTTGCTTAGGGAACAGCAGAATTAACGTGTTCCCCTATTGTAGTTCTCTTCTGTAGCAAATGAAGGAAAAAAAAGTATAAAGATGCTTCAGAGTTAGCAGATTGGATTCCAGGCAAACTGATTAATGCTGTTTCTCACTCTCATGCTATTGATTTTTTTTACCCCAGGGCTAAACTTGCAATCTATGGTTTATGTTTTTAAACTTGGAAATAATCGTAAAGGAAGGGATGAAGTTTCTCCCTTCAATTCTGACGAGGTTGCTTCTTGGAAACTTCCAGCAGCCGCATGACAGTTGCAACGGTGCCATATAGAGTGAGTCTCTGTCCATGGCTTTTGCAGTCTCATGCTTTCCTTGTGAGGACTGGAAGCCCGTCTTTCCGAGATTCCTCCCTTGTCACCTGTTTTGTCACATCAAGTTATAGGGAAATACATTTTCTGGTGCCCCCATGGAAAGCTTGGTGGACCTGCTAAGGCTGTTTTTTTTGAAGATTGTTGTCCTCTTTGGAAGTCAAAATGATAAGTTCTTTGGACCAAGTCACCTTGTACATAAGCATCCTGTGAAACATTCTATTGCAGAAGACATTCTTCTGTTGTTTGACGTGTTTACTTTTTCCTTGGTGCTCCTTAGTTGCATTTGTAGTTTGTTTTGTGTTTTGAGTTTGCTTAACCAGCCCCCCCCCCCCCCCCCCCCCATCATCTGTGCTGGTGCTGAGTGTTCTGTGACTTTATACTTATGAAGTGGTTTCTTATATCTTGTTAGTGTCATAAATTAAATTTCCTTTTCCTTTATGTACTGTGTTATAGAAACAAAACTTTTTTGGTTTTGGAAGTTCAGTTTAGTGTGTGTGGTACTGGGGTAATGTAAGAATTGATAGCAGTATTCAACTACCTTGAAAATTACTTAATTTTCCCTGCCATGTCATAGTTTTGCTGTTGGTTTTATGTAGTCACAGACTGGAAAATCATGCACATTATACAACAGGTTTTGTGCTGGAAGCTGCAGAGTTGTTTGGTATAAGGAGGTAGCCTTTTTTCACAAATACATTACATTGCAAATATTGACAAACAATACTTATATATCTTCTTGAAAATAAGCATTATGAAATGAGGTATGAAAGATATTCCATATAAAGTAAATCCTGACAGAGGATATTAAAATTTATTTCAGATCTTTATTTTTTGTCTCTAAGCATTTGCATGTGTACACACATACACACACACCCCACACTCCACCAAAAAAAAACCCCTCTGAACTCTACATTCAGAAGGGTCAGAGAGAGTTAATTATGGTGATATACAGCAAGTAGGACAATTGTAGTTGTTGGTCTGTCCCAAAGTCTACAGAAGGTTCTTATTTCATAGGCAGAGATAATTTGTTTTACTTTGTATACCATATGGTTTTATAACTGCAGAGATCAAACAGATTTGTGGATGTAAACTTTAGTTCTGTACTAAAAAGTGTGGCAATTTTCAGAAAGTGTTTAAATCATTGATGCTGACCAGGTCTGTTGGAGTTAAGTATCCCTTGTTGTTTTTGTAGGCAAGTATGGATGGTGGTTTTTATTTGGACACAAATTATCAACTGAAATGCAGCACTTTTTTTTTTTTTCTTTTAGTGGAGATGATTAAAACCAGCAGTCCTTAGCATAGAAGAGTAATAGCTCTGAGGCTGCCCAGGTGGTCTGTAGAAAATACAAGAGTGTCCTCTTAGAGAAGTTTTAATTACACCAATTTATTTTGGGGATGGTTTTCAAATTTAGTTTTTTGACTGCTGTTTTTAAAAGGGGAAAAGGCAACAGTGTGCCAGTGACTAGCCTCTTGTTTTTAATGTCTGAATGTGTGCACTCTTTACTCTGGTTGCAGTATAGATGTGTTTTTTTTAAATACACCTGTTCAGTTTATCTAAAGTGGGTACATGTTCCTGGTTCCTTTGTTTTTTAATTATGAATTTTAAAAGGTTATCCAAAGTTATCTAGACTGTTTCCACTTGTGCAAGTAAGACTCGGTAGTTTCCAGGGCTGTCCTCTCCTTTTGAGATGCCCTCTTCTGTGAGGATGCAGTGCTTTTATCTCACAACCCTAGGATTTTAGATAAAGTCGTACTCTAGGAAAACAGGATCTTCAGATTTACCTACTGTTGCTGCTGCTTTCTTCTTCTGTTTTGTGCAGTGTCTCACAATGTAGCTCGGACTCATAAAGATCCTCCTGATTTCTACCGCCCTGATGCTGGGATTGTAGGCATGTGCCACCAGCTCTGGGTGTTTGTGAGTGGGAGTGGGGCAGCATGTGGTGCAGGGATCGAACCCTGGCCCCTGTGCTTGTCTAAGCAAGCGCTTAGTCTGCAGATTCAGCTTCTTACATGATTACTTTTTCTGGGGGAATAACTTGTGTATATATATATTTTTCTATGCCAGCCATCACTGTTGTCATAATTAATTCTTTCAGTTTTGCTTTACTTGGCTTCCCTGCTGTTTATCTAGCTTCAAAATATGGGACTCCTGTCCTTGCTTTTTGCTGTCCTCCTGACTCTTGTCTCAGAAGGGGTGCTGAGGGGTTATCTGTTGAATATGTGACAGTATGGTTGCATGAATTTTGCTTACTTAGTGTGTTTAAATAGAGCTTTTTCCCTTTTGCTAGTTTTCATATAGTCTTCCAGAATAGTGTTTGTGCTTTTTTCTTTTTGAAGTGACTGCACACTTTCTGTTTGCATATACTCAGAAGATCTAATGACCAAGTTTTTTTCTGATTTTTTTTTTTTTTTTTCACATCAGCAGTGTGTGATAGTTCTTATTTTGCTATTTCCTAGACAAGTAGTTTCCAGAGCCTGCAGCATTAATAAGCAGGCAATAATGAATTTTTATGTAAACTTTGTATGTTTGTCAGTACAGAGAGCAAAAATGTGGAAAGCATTAAGCTTTCCAGATAAGCTGAGCTTTATTTATTTTGTATAATAAATATTTTGTATGATAAAAGTCATTCCTCCACCATTTTGGTGTTGGCAATTTAATATAGGGAGAATTGAGCTATATATTTCCAGCACCCCCTCCCTTCTTAAAATTAAAGAAGAGCTTTGAAACAAGCCTGGCCCAGATGATCAAGCTGGCTTTGAGCTTCATCTCCTCCTACTTCATCCTCCCAAATGGCTGCTGTTGATAGGGGTGTGCTGGAGCATCTGGAGGGTTCCCTCCAGTAAGAATACCAGACATACTTTCCAAAGGATGACTCCCTCCTCTCTTGCTTTTGGTATAAAAATCTTCCTTAAAAAATACGTATTTATATCAGTAGAATCATAATGTAAAGTGTAACACATAAAGTTGTTTATAAAAAGTCCAGTTAGGGCCATTGTCAAGTGAGGAGTGATTCCTGAGGAGCCCCTTTTTTGCTATGGGTCCTTTGGCTGTATGTGGACAAGGGACAGGACTTGAATCCATCCTCAACGTCCAGCTTTTTATCTAGGGAAAACAGAACAATAAAAACAACAGATCTGCAGTGATCACAGTATCCCGGTGAGACCAACTGTAACCTCTCCAGTCCCCCCGGAGAGTTGTGTGTTCTTTCCCTCGCTTTGTTTGCAGTGCTGGCAAGTTTCAGGTCTAGAGCAGTTTTCAGTCTTGGCTCTAGCGTTGTGGAGACAGAACTTGCCAGGAAAAGTGATGTGAATACACATAGGCATGACAAGTATGAGTTCTGTTTACTAAGTAATATTCTAGGTTATCTTTTAGGCAGTGGTTTTAAAGCTAGAGGGCACTCAAGGGAACACACAGCTGAAATACATACACTCCAGTTAGTCCCTTGAGGACACAGTGCTGGATTCTGCCATGGGAGATTTTGAAAAGATTTCAGTATTTAAATATTGATGGAATATCATGTTTCCGTATGCATAATTGGTCTCTGCAGCCTTGATTTTTTTTTTTTTTTTCTTTTTGTCTTTCAAGATTTGTGACTATTCTGTAGTGATCTGGAAGAAATATGCTGCATGGTATTCTCTGGGATTATCTGCTCTTAGTATTTTTAAAATCTAACCAATAAACTATCACTGATTGAGAATGTAGGGCCCACCAGACTAAAAGTTTTTTTGAGTCTGATAAGTGTTTGCATTGATCTATTAACGAAACCTTCAAAGCATAATGATTATAAGTATTTGTATATCCTGCTCTCTTATTTTAAAGGAATGCAATGTATCAAGCACTGTAAGAATTGTGTTTATAACTTTTGCTTTCTCTAGGTATGTCATTAAAATAGTGTCTGTAAAAAAAGAATTCCTTGGGTATTTGTTTAAAAGATGCTTATTCACCTGCTGTGTTGATGCATGCCTGCAATCCCAGCATTGGGAAGGGAGGCTGAGATAGGAGAATTTTGGTGAGTTTAAAACTAGCCTGAAGGCCAGGGAGATAGCTCAGCAGAATAAGCACTTGCCTGGCAAGCACAAGGTCCTGAGTTCAATCCTCAGTGCCACAAAAACAAACAAATAAGAACAACAACAAAAAGCAAAACCAACCTGAATTGTATAGTGAGACCAAAAAAAAAATGCAAACTAAACAGAGTTTTGATCTTTACCTCTGACTGAGCCATACTCTTGGAGATCCAGGAATCTGTGTTTGACACAAACATCTGTTGTGATTCTTTTTTTCTTTTTTTTTGTGGGACCTGGGATTGAACTCAGGCCCTTGTGCATGCTAGGGAAGCCCTTATTCCACTGAGCCGTCTTCCAGGCCCCTTCTGTTGTGATTCTAATGTGCTTTAATAAAGGCTTGATTTTGACCTTGCATTGGAGGCTGTGATGGTGGCTTACATTTAGTTACATGTGAAATTTGGGTTTATCGGGGTTGGGATGTAGCTCAGTGGACAGCACCTGCGTGCAGGTGCAAGGAGCTGAGTTGAATTCCCAGTACAAAAAAAAAAAAAAGTGTGGATTTATTGCACTTAAAAAGTTACATGTCACTATTGGTTTTCAAAGGTACTTCGTCAAGGCCAGATTTAGTATTACATTTTATGGCAAGTGATTCTTTTTTTTTTTTTTTTTTTTTTTTTTTTTTTTGTCTTTTTGAGACAGGGTCTCACTATGCAGTTCAGGCTGGCCTTAAGCTCACTTTGTAGCTCAGGCTGGTCTCGAACTCACAACAATCCTCCTGCCTCAGCCTCCCAAGTGCTGGGATTACAGGCTTGTGCCACCATGCCCGGCTGGCAAGTGATTCATTAAAAAGAAATGTTCTTTACTAAAATGTGGTTGTGGGGATGGGTGATATATGTCATGGTAGTTATTGAAATCACTCATCTGATCTGTTCGTATTCCGGCCCTGGTGTTCTCTGAAGTTGATGTTCTACTTCTTCCTGGCTTCCCTGTGTGTGCAGTGTCTTTTTCTTTTTATGGCTGTCTATTGCACAAATAACCTGGTGATGAGTGGGCACTGGTGTCTGTTTAAGTACATCTCTTTATTTAAGAAAGTACATTTTGTCCAGTTACATAATTTTTTCTTGGCCACCAGTATGGGTTATCGTTTTGCCCAGTTATATATTTTTATGATGCCTCTTGATTCCAAGATGAGGAAAAGCCCTAGAGATAGAAAATTATACCTTCTCATAGGAGTTTCTCTTCAGCACTTACTCTTCCTGTATTTGTACTGAATTTTGTTTTTTTCTTTTAAATTCAACAGCTGAAGCAAACTGGAGAGGTGATGGTGGAATTGCTTATTAGTGAAAATGTCTTTACTCATATTTCTCTCCCTTAAGCCCAGTTTATTTCTGTAAAGCTTTTATGGAGCTGATGGTTTTCACTAGTTCTTTCTAGGCAGGTGCATGTTGCTTTGTGGATAGTCTTATTTATTCCTTTCAGCTAACTCATGGGCTGAGATTGGTAAGGGAACATAGCTCAGATACACACTTGAGCTGCAGTAGTGTGGTAGGTCCGATAACTGTGATGAGAGAGTGAAACCATCCAACAGTGCTTTTAAGGGTTAAGGGTATTTACTCATTTTATGCTTATAAATAGACCCCATTCAGGGACTGTTGATTCTAATCCATGTATTATAAAAAATAGAAACGGAACCATACAAAGATGAAGATGCTTTCTTAGGCAGACGCAGGGGCCAAGGCTTGATCCCTGGCGTTCTGTGCTAGCCCCACCACCATCAGGGTACGCTGAGATGGCGAATGAGACTGGGCATGGTGGTGCATTCCTGTAATCCCAGTGCTTGGGAGGCTGAAAACAGGTGGATCACTACAAGTCCCATCTGTGTAATGAGAAGGATTTTTTTGGCTGGCTCAAGCTGCCTTAAGGGTGGGTCTGGTCAGGCATGGGGAGCTTGGGATTGAACCACAGTCCCCTGCACCTGACTGGGTTTGTCCCATCAGGTGTTTAAACAATGGAGCTAACTTGTAAGTTCCCCAAAGTTGAGAATTTTATATATACATACATATATATATATATATATATATATATTTTTTTTTTTTTTTTTTTTTTTTTTTTTTTGCCAATCTGTGTAATGAGACCCTGTAGACTCTTTACTAAATACTTAAAAAAAAAAAAGAAAGAAAGATAAAGAAATGGGCTTAAATTAGAATTTGCAGAGCTAGACTTCAAAAGCAGGTTACCTACCACCGTATTCCATTTGTTTTCTCCATGGTGCAGTGTGTTACTCTGTTTCCAAATTAGCTGCTTATAGCACCTGAACAGAAGGTGAAGCAGGGAGAATTGTGGCATTTGAGCAGGGCAGGATCTTTTGGCAGTAGAAGTGAAGGTGAGGAAGTGGGAATCTACGAAGTCTCTGTATGAAATGAAGTTCTGTGGGATTCCAGCCAAAGTTGGAAATTGAGGTGATGATATTAGATAATCTGAGTGGGGAAGGTAGGTGGAAACCTTCCTCTGAAGGAAGGTAGACAGACTGCTGCCTGTGCATCTCTGTGGCCTTCACATCTTATGCCGATATATAAATGTTTATCATAAGTTTAGGTGCTTCAGAAGATAATTGTGAGCATATTATAAAATTGACACATTTAAAAAATAAACTTTTTAGGGGGTCAGGGAGATAGCTCAGTAGAATAAGCTCTTGCCTGGTAAACTTAAGGGCCTGAGTTCAATCCCTGGTTCTGTGCAAAAAAAAACAAACAAAAAAAATAAACTTTTTATATGATGTGTGTAAGCACAGTTGATGAAAAAAGCCTTTCATTCATATCAGCTACCATTCAGTTAAAGAAAACGAGTAGAAGTGAAGTGAATTGTGGTGGCACATGCCTGTAATTTCAGCTCCTTGGGAAGCTAAGACATGAGAATCCCAAGCCCCAGTGTCCCTTACCTCTTGGGCCAGGGGTGAGGCTCGGTGGGCAGTACTCTGGAGCTTCCCGCCAGCCTCGCTACATCCCCGCTTCCATCTCCATCTCCATCTCCACCCTCATCCCCCCCAGAAATAGTGAGCAAGCTCTTTAGTTGGAACTATTTCTTTGGTTTTATTCAAATTTGTTTTTAATCCCCTTTCTCCCTAAGTTTTTATTCTAATACATGTTTCTAAGTCTTTTATGGCTTATCCTATCATACCTAAATAGTTAAAAAATGTATGAAATAAGAAATTTTAAAATATTCTGTGCCTACAAGGATTATTCAATACAGGAGTTGTTTGAACACTTTAATTTGTAGAATAGTTGATAAAAATAACATAATAGTATGTATTCTGACAAATAATTGATGTAAATAAAATGTATCTCTAACCATATGTCTCATGGCTATTCAGACATTCCCCTCCCCGCTGTATTTGTTGATCACTAGATGATGAAAGGGCTGGTGTGGTGTGTTGTAGTTTTCTATTTTACATTCTTTTTATAGACTCAGGCATCCATCTTCAAAATCAAAAAGAGGATGTTGTTGTAAAGTTAGTTCTTCATGCTCTTTTTGAAGTTACAGTCCCTGGAAATAGTCACACAGTGATCTGTCATCAGAAGTTTTTTAAATGATCGTTTGGCTGAGGACAGAAAGGTTGGATCCTCTAACTGCTCGCACAGTCTGACTTGGGAAAGGGTTTGTTCGCACACATGCTCTGTCTGTCTTCATTTCTTGGCATCCAGACCCCTTCATTTCCAGGGGCTCCCGGGTTTTGTGCTCTGCTGTTTTGGATCCTGCTGACCATGTACCCACTGAACGGGGGGATGTGGTGGCCCTACTCACTTCAGAAAGTGACAGAGGACACCTTTGTGTGTTCAAGAACCCCGTTTCTAACTTTTAAAAATGTAGATTGGTAGATAAAACACATTTGAACTGGCTCAGGAAACTGATTTTTAAACCAAAAATCTGTTTGTAGCATGAAAATAAAGGAGAGAATCTATCAGTGTGGGTTAAGAAGATGAATTGTAAGGTCAGGTGGGTAACCTTGATGGGAGCATTGGCCGAGGGGAAGCTGTCTGGAGTTGGGGAAGCTGGTGGGAGTGGCTGCTGCCTGGCGCTGTAGCCGTTAGAGAGGGGTGATTAAAATTAAGGTGAAAAATAGTTCCGTTTATTTTATTTTTTCTTTTTGGGGGAACCGGGGATTGAACTCAGGCCCTTGCGCTTGCCAGGGAAGCGCTTATTCCACTGAGCCATCTCACTGGCCACAGCTCCATTTAGTCTTAAAAAATTCACTTTCCACTTTTCACTGAGAACAGTTATTAATTGAGCTGTTCCCCTTTACTGAGTAGTGAGGCATTACATTTTCAAAATTAGCCGTTTTTAGTCTCTTATTGGTTTATGTAGGAATAAACAGAATACCTTGTGGCAGGCGTATTGTTGGAGGGTACAGAGCTGTGGAGATCAGTCATGCACTTCACTGAGGAAAAGCAGGTATCCTTGGCAGTGAGGTAAGTCAGGTCAGTTAAAAGATTTAAAATATATGTAATTTAACCATATATTGGAGATGAATTTTCCATCATTAACTTTCTTTTGTCCAGCAAATAACTGATTTTCTTTCCAGTTATATTACAACAATATTATGTTAATATTCTGTGAGTGTTTTATTCTTGTCATCTGTTTTTGGTGTTTAGTAATCTTTTTTTCAAGTGAGTTTTAAATAGGGATAGGAGCTCAACAGTGAAGCTTGGTTTTGGGGACTGTATTAAAAGCTTTTCGCTGCCACAGCATGAAGAGAACTTGTAAGAACCTGTACTGAGTTACAGGCTGCCAGGCCATGAATTTTCTTAAGTAATAGGGAACAGAGGTCTTTAAAAGTTTGTGAACTGCAATTTTTTAAAAAAGTGAAAGTAGTACTGTACAGGAAATTAAGTTTTGGGGTGAGGAAGTAGAATTGGTCAGATTTAAATCATTAATGTCTCTTTAATGAGTTATATGAAAAATGTTGGGCAGAAAATATGATGCCAGTTAAAACTTTTTAAGTGTAAAATTTATTCGCCTTGAGCAAACAGTACTTGGAACTGAACAGACAGGAGAAAGAAAATCTTTATGTGGAAGGAATTGATTATCATTCTCAAAGGTGTGGAAGACTGGTGGTAGACCATGGCCCTTGACTTGCATTTCTTTAAAGAGAATTACCATGGCTCAGAGATCTGTGATTTTAGTTTAGTTTTCTAGAATAGTGTGAATGTTTCTATTTGCATATTATAAGTTAAAGAAAAATAGCATTCCTTTCTTTTCTTCTAGAAACCAGAAAAGTTTCTAATGTAGTTATACAAGTACATAGTTACCTTTTTACAGTCTTGTCTTCTAGATTTGTAAGATAAGAATGTTTGAAGGGTCCAGTAGTTTCACCAGCTTTCCTAAAGAGGTCCTGTGAATATAACCATTGATATTGGAGATGAATTTTCCATCATAGGTATGGGACATAGTGCACTGAGGAGGAAGCCAGAAAATGAGCAGGATCTTACTTAGTTAAAATATTGGTTCTGAACATGCAGGCTGGTCACAGGAGGTGCTCAGTGTATGCTGTTTTGTGAGAGCTCTGGATGAGTGGCAGCCAGGTGGAATTGAACTCTGTGCTTGAAGTGGCACATGGTTCTCTGTCATCTTCCCTTGCAGCGGTGCATGCATACATGTTCAGATCCAGGACCAGTGTCTCCTTGTCCATGTGAACACAAGTTCTTCTAGAGTGCTTTGGAGGAAGAAATAACAAGATAATTCTTTCTTTGACCTTTGCGAAACCCGTTTTTACAGAGTTACACTTAGTGAACAGAAATGAAAACTTCTGTTTTAAGTGGTATTTAAAATTACTTCAAGGTTCATGAATTTAAGGTATAAAAGTGTGAGCATAATTGTACAAGGACTGTGATTCTGACCTTGTACACTTGGTAGTGAAAGAAAAACACCCACTAGTTATAATAAAAAGTCAGATTCTCAGATGTTGTCTGTACCTTATGGATGTCCACTGCAGAAAATTTCTTTGTTAGAAAAGTGTCTTTGTGTATGTTTTTTAATTTGGGGGCTATACAGCTAGGTAGCAAGCTTGTGTCTTTCTTTAGCCTTGCAGCTTTTTAGTAAACCTGTAATGATATATAGGGTTTACTTTTACAAGGCTCACTGAAACTGGTTTTGCCTTACCCTTGCCAGGTAAGAAAAGGTGGAGTCTATGAGAATAGCTCGTGGAAGTGAACCCCCCAGTGAATGCTCTGATTTTTCCTTTTTCTGAGTAAAACTCAGGTTTATTTGGAGAACAACTGCATTGTTACTCTCCAAAAATGTTTGTTCTCTCCCTGTGAATTCTCCACCTGCCAGGAAGGGAGATATCCTAGCAGTCTGGCTGCTGGATCATCTGGTAGTAGACTGAAGTTGTTGCTTTGTAAAGGTGAGTGATACCGACTTTTAATTGAAAAGCAGATTTGATAGCTCAGGAAATTAAAAGAATAGGTGCAGCATTTGCTAACTTGCATGTCAGTTCTACTTCATATAAACTGGGTAGTCTTCTGCAACTGGCTTAACCTGTTAAGTGGTGTTATGAATGCATTTTTTAGTATATTGTAAGAGGGCTTTGATATGACTGTAAAGTTCTTTGCAAATGAGATTTCAAGTAATAAAGGAAAATCCTGAGGGATCTTTTCTACTGTTGCTCACCAACCTCCCATCCTCCATACATTTGAAAACTGATTAGAACTCTGCAAAAAGAAAGTGGTTATGGTGTGTCAGGTGAAAAAAAAAAACAGGAGAAATAAGTAATCCATAAACTTTACAGTCATAAGGGGATCTGGGTGGGCGGATCTGATGACTTGGTAACTGAGAGACGGAAGCAAGTGTAATTGTTGATTTTATCAGAACAGGTTGGGTATTTGTATGTGGACATAGGGGGATGGAGTTGAATATAGACTTAAAGATTAACATGCATTTCAAAAGGCCAGAAAAATTTATTGCTACATAAATTATCTATAAATCATTTTCCTGTGTTTATAGGGTGTGCCACTAATGTTAAATAAAAATAGCTCTGTTAGAATAGGAAGTTGCAATACACATACAGTATGGTTTGCTTACTTTCATAAAATTTGTGTCTTGGGATATCCAGGTAGTTTGTATTATCAGTGGGAGTTCATGAAAATTGACTTTAGCATAATTAGTTCTCTATTGAATATTGAAATCAGGAATTCTTGGTATTGGTCACTAAGGGTTTTTTTTTCTCTGTTTTGGAATTTCAGCATGTGCAACTTTGAAGGTTTTAGATTTGTTTTTGAGAGAAAAATCTAATGGAAAAGCCTGGTTGTTAAATTCTTGATCAACCAGGAGGAATTCATAGGCCTCAATATGTTTGCTAGATTCCCTTTATTAGAAGATATTGGAATGTAAGTCCACATAATAATTTATCAAAGGGAGTTAAGAAAACGAAATATGGACTTGGGAGGAGGAGGTTGGTGAGTACACTGAAATAGGCCTCACTTTGTGGAATACATCAGCTTCAGGAGTTGCATATGACATAAAAAGAAACTCATCACACATGCAGGTGTCTTAGAAATTAGGACAAGTAAGTTATTCTTTCTTGGGGAACATAAAAGTAAATTCTACAGTCAGGATTATTTCTTTTTTACTCTCAGATCTGCTGGTTGGTAAAGCCATTTGAAAATTTTAGTCAAGATTTTGACTTTGTAAATTTTTATAATGAGCCTCCTTTAAGCTGTATTGTTTATAGAAGATTTGTAACCTGTTAAACAAGATTTAACATCCTGAGAGGCACACACACATGTGATTAAACAGATGGTACCAAGGAATAAATCTGTGTGGAGGGAAAGCAGTTGTAGAGTAAGAGTAGGCAGAGGAGAAAGCCATCTTAGACAGAGGCCTTTGGGGGCAGCATAGGCAGGCCTCTTTTTCTCTTCCCTCTGGGCTGCTCTTATTATTCGGAAGGTAGGACTTTCCTGAGGTCCTTGTGCTTCTAAGCCAAGTTAAGAGTAGGGAAATTTGAAGCAGTGTTGGCAGTTCACTACCAGCCTGTTATATGAGATTGAATATATGACCTAAAACAGAACATAGATTTTTAAAATTATATGTGATATTCCATTGCATATTATCATGCTCTTTTATTGAAAGTGCTTGGGAATTTGTGGTATCAGAAGCAATTCCTTAGTTAAGTTTCGGTAGTTTACTGTAAGCTGTGGGATTTCTGTTAGGATCAACATTCAGTTATGTGAAACCTTTGGAAGAGCAGTGAGGTGAGGTAGGAATTCCCTAATTTGGTTGTATTGACTACATGCATGTGTTAGGAGGAGGGAGGGTGATCCCAGTGAATGTGTAGGTTACTGGGTGTTTTGGGTGTGCAAATATGGAAAGAAATTTTCATCTGGTCAGGATGTCTGTCAGAGTGGTATCTGAAGAGTTGAGTGTTTTCTTAAAATTCTCAGATCCAAAATGGGCTTAATAGGTTGTACTGTGTAATGGATAAAGCATGTTGTCTGGATCAAGATAGGCTGTTCATTTTCAAATCTTTGATCCCATCTGAGTCACTTGTATAGCTTTTATTCACTAATCAATTACTCCTTTCCTTTCTTGCCCCCGGAATGGGGTTAAGTTACTTACTTGATAAAAGTTGTAATAAAAAAGAAACACATTAATATAAGTAAATTAATTAAATTCTTTGCATTGAGTGATGTGTTTTCAGCTGTTATTATTGCTAACAACTATTTAAGAATTATGATTCGTAGTTTTATGAACTGTGTAGAGGTGGTCATAGAAATGGTGTTTCTTTGGAGAGACACCTGTCATTTTGTATCGTCTAGGTAAGAGCTCTGCCTCTGAGCTACATCCCCAGCCTCAAAGTGTTCATTTTGGTTCAGATTTTAGAGGTTAGAAAGTTGAAGTGCAGGTAACAGCATCTGGTGAGTGTTTCATGCTGTACCATGATATGGCAGACGCTACCATATGGCCAAAGGGTTAATCCTGTAGCAGTGAGCATTGGGTGCAAAAGAGGCCAGAGGGGATAGGCTCGCTTCCCAGGTAAGTGCTCCTGTGGCAAAACTCCGTTTTCTCATTGTGTCTGGGTCCCCTCATGGAAGATCATTTGATCAAATATATGGGTTTATTTTTGGGACCCTCTATTCTGGTCTGCTGATCTGTATGACTTTATGCCAGTACCATACTGTTTTAGTTATCTTGTTGTAGTAGGGTTTAAAAAGGTTTGGTTTTATTCATGTTTTAAGGGAATAAATAAGCATGTTTATGAAACTGTTGCCAACACTTTGTATTTCATATCCATTTTCTTGTTGTCTTCCACCTGAGGCATGTTTGGAAGAACCTGGAGATGTGAACATACTTTTTCAAAAGGGATGGCTGATGGCCTGAATTTAAATATGCTTGCCTTCTCAGGTATTCTTGATCTTCAGGTATAGGTTGGAAGTCAGGGATAGAGTTTGGGAATGTTGAATATGGCTTGAGACCTTAGAAATGTTATTGAGGTCAAGACTGGGGCCAGAGTAGCTGAGTTTGAACTAAGCTGTGACCTTTAGCTGTAAATCTGGGGATGGGGCTTTGCCCTTTGCTTTCAATTGCCTCATCTGTAAAATGAACTTACAGTTAGAATTTGTGTCACAACAGTGTTTTGATCGTTAAGTAAATTAAATACAGTGCCTGACATTTTAAATGCTGTATAAGGATGGTGTGTTTTATTACTTCATATGTTATAAATAAAAAAGAACTCTGGGTAAATTTTTTTTTTTTTTTTTTTTTTTTTTTTTTTTTTTTTTTTTTTTTTTTTTTTTTTTTTTTTTTTTTTTTTTTTTTTTTTTTTTTTTTGAGACAGGGATTCACAGTGCAGTTCAGAATGGCCTTGAACTCATTTTGTAGCCCAGGCTGGCTGTGAATGCACAGGGGCCCTCTCTTGCCTCAGTCTGCTGAGGGTTTACATGCATGTGACACCACAGCTAGCTAAATTCTTAAGTTTTTAAATATCTAACCTTTCTAATTTGATCAGAAATTATGAACAAATGGGGCACACACTTTCTGTCCATAAGATTTGTTTTTTTTTTGGAACTTGGGATTGAAATCAGGCCCTTGTACTTACCAGGGAAGCCCTTATTCCACTGAGTCATCTCCCTGGCCCCTTATCTGTAAGATTTTTAAGGGTTAGATGGTATGGAAGGAGTTTACAAATTTTAAGTCAGTGGGTATTTCTAAATCTTTCAGTGATTATATAAAGGTTGCATTCATCTTAAGGAATATTTCAAATGCTGCCATGTAGTTAGTTCATCATTTATCTTAAGGTTTGTAATTGGTTTTTTAAAATGCATGTATAAACCGAGTGTTAGATGAAGACTAATTACTTGAGCAGCATGAACCATGATGTTGCTGTGACACTGGAGTGCTTATAAAATGCTGTATCTGTCAAATAAATTACACCTTAGACTTTATTTTTATTTTTTTTCAAGTAACCGGGGATTGAACTCAGGCCCTTGCCTTTGCCAGGGAAGCGCTTATTCCACTGAGCCAACTCCCCGGCCCCTAGACTTTCTTTATATAAATTTATTTATTGTGACATATCATGATAAATCATCTCAAGGATCTGAAGCTTATAAATTTAATGTTAGTGTATTCAAAATCTGTTCCCTTTGTGTTTTAATTACATTTGACTTTTGCTTTGTACTTAAATTATTTCAAATATTTAAAGTATAAACACATGAAAAATTCTGTTTGAAACCGTTTTCATGTATAAGCGAATGAGAAATCTCAAGTGTTTTTATTAGGAAAATTACACATTGAAGCTTACTCTCTATGTCTGTAAATGGTGAGATGATCATCTTGAGGGAAATAAAAATATTCTTCAGATAAATAAGTATGTAAAGTAGAGAAAAGGAGTGTATATGTTTTTTCCTTGAAGTCGAATTTCTGTAACTCTACCATTACTCTTAGCAAATAGAATGTTTCACTATTGTAGAGTATGCATGTTTGATAAAAATGTGGTTAATGATTAAATTAAAAATTGTTAAAAATGTATACATCACCAGTTATATTCCTAAGTTCATTCCTGTTTCCTTAAACACTGCGATTTTCTGAAGTTGTTTGGAAGTCTTTTTTTTTTGTCTTTTTGAGACAGGGTCTCACTATGCAGTTCAGGCTGGCCTTAAGCTCACTTTGTAGCTCAGGCTGGTCTTGAACTCACAACAATCCTCCTGCCTCTGGAAGTCTTCTTTTGTGAGTGTCTTTAGTTGTGTTGACATGGCTGCCTTTTTGTCCTGAATTGATATAATCTGTCTGCCTTTGTTTGGTCATTTGTACTTCGGGAAACAGCTAGAGGTTATAGGTGCCAAAGCCAGTGTGTGAGGCATCTCATGCAGATACCATCAACAGGCAGACATGGTGATGCAGACTGCTTCCGTTAGGTAGCACTCTAACAGCAGCATTCTCTGCATGTTCCTTTTCTAAAAAAATTACAATTTGTAGACACAAAAGAGAACTTCAGAACTGCTTCAAAAGGTGCAAGAGTAATGAGATAAGTGTGTTCAAAGTGAGGGGGTGTATTTTGAGGCTAACTAGTGCCAATGTGTCTTTTACTGTAATTATTATTTAAATTAAATATTCCTTCTACATTTTAATCATGCTGCTGCATTCTGAAAGGTGTCTGTACTGTGCCAGTCCCCTGTGGAAGCATACATTGTTGGCCTTAACGGTTTCTTGTCTAGTTGTAAGAACATTGGCTGCTTGTTGCAGCCTATTTTTAGAATGAGTAATATTTTTTATATCTGTGATTAAGTGAAAGGTGAGTGCATATGAATGCATATGTTTATTCTTGGCCCCCCCTTTTTTTTTGGCCAAACCAGGGATTGAACTCAAACCTTTGCGCTTGCCAGGGAAGCACTTACTCCACTGAGCCATCTCCCTGGCCCCATGAATGCATATCTTTGAAACAGGCATATTTGGCCTTGAATAACTGGCTACTTGGGGGCTTCCCATCTATGCTTTCATAGCTGGCAGCACAGGGGGCCTGGATGTTTGTGTGGCTGAAGCCCCTGTCCTGAGTGAAGTATCAGATGGTTTTTCTTTCAGGCCATTAATCTTAGATGTTCTACAAAGCTGTTCTGTCTATAAATATAGCACTTACATATTCAGCATAGTCTGTGCCTATTGGCTGTGTTTTTTTTTTTTTTTTTTTTTTTTTTTTTTTTTTTTTTTTTTTTTTTTTTTTTTTTTTTTTTCTAGTTAAGTGATTACTGTCTGCAGGAGGAGTTGCAAACTTGAGTAGTGAAGAAATAGTCTTGACTGAGTACTTCACAATAATATTGTAATTTTTAAAAAATCACATAAGGTGGCTATTAATTCAAGTGCTTCTATAAAAGACTGCACCCTTCAAAAGCACATTTAAATCAGAGAGACGTTGATCGCAGTATTGTAGTTCCTTCATTTTTTTTTTTTTTTTTAGGATTTAAAAAAAAGCATAGGAATATAGCATTTTATACTTAATGTAGCAGGGCTGTCATTTTCGCGATGTGATCTTTGTTAAAGGGGCTTGGAGTTGGCAGAAGGGTTGGTAATCTCTGTGTCCTTTTAGCCTAAGTTACAGCCATCAGAGTGACAGCTCGAATATCTTTCTCGCGATGTCATTGTCTTTGCCATTACATACACTCCCTGAACTTGAGACCTTGCTCACTTCCAAGAGCAGGCCTTGCGCGTGAAGTGGGAGCAGTGCCGCAGTTAAGGAGTAGGTAGCACAGTGGTGTCTTTTTCTGTTATGCTGTCCACTTACCTCCCGCTGTCCCATTAAGAAAAGTTGATGCTGGTAGTAGTGCTTTTTCATAGCTGAATTAATGACAAAGCATAGATTTCTTGCTCTGATTTTTCAAATGGATTGTTTGGCTGTTTGCCTGCTTGATTACATTAAGAAAAAACATTCCCCCTGTAAAAGTTACAGTCTGAAATACACCTGTGATGGACTTTTAAAAAGCTGTTTTATATTTAATTAGTGCAGGAGGTCCTTACAAGTCTGAAGTATTCTCCCCTGACTGCCTATACCTCATTTGGTTATAGGACTGCATAACCATGTCTGCTTCTTGATGGTTTAAAAGGCAAACCTCATTGGGCCAATTTATGTCTTGCTGGATATTTTTAGCTAAAGGATAGATGGGTATCTTCCCATGTATAATGTATGCCATTGTTAGTGTTTTCCAGGATCACACCGTGCCTGTGGGGGTGTCATTGAAGCTGTAGAGCATGTTAGAAGTGGGATGATCACATGCCCTGTGTTACATTAAGCACCTCTGTCCCGCTCAGCACTGAATACATTTTGTTTTGTTTTTGTTTTCAGTAATTGTTTTGCCTCTACTCAAATACTTGGTGATTTTGGATATTCATTTCCTTCCTTCCTGTTGATTTCTATTAAAAGTACTTGGTATCTACAAAAGTCTCTTGGGCTCTGGCCACTTTGGCATTAGGGCTTCCTGGTGCAGCCTTGATTAACCCTGTGCAAGCACCACAGTGCTTTCTTTGTGTGAGGGCTGCCGGGAAAGGTTTGGTGTGTGTGCTTCAGAGAATGCATTCCTGTGTGTGTGGATTGTGAGTGGTGTCTTTGGTCCCTGGCTGCTTTTGCCCTCTAGTTTTGAAAATGCTTACGTATTTACTGTGCTTATTGAGAATCTGTAGAGCACAGTGTATTTTACTATTTATTTACTTTTTGATTCAGGGTCCTGCTTTGCGGTTTGGACTTGTAATGATCTCTCCAGCTCAGCCTCCCCAGTGCTGGGATTACAGGTGTGTCCTACGGTGCCACCAGCTGCCACAGTGAGCTTGGTCCTTGTGCTTCCAGGCAGGCACTTAGACTATCTCTCCAGCCCCATAGTGTATTTTAAATTCAAACTCATTTTGTATTTACCCAGGAAGGACAGGCAGGGTCAAAATGGAGGAAATTTCTACCAAAACTTCTTACAGAATTCCGTCAATTTTATAACCATGTCTGAACTTACATTATTTTAAATTGTTTGGTAGCTTTGTATATGGGAATGAAATAGGAGAACAAGTGTGACTATTATTTAAATTGTAATTTTCTTCAGGTTTTAGATGTAGATTTCTTTTTTTTTTCTTTTTGGTGCAGCCAGCTCAGCCTGCCCTGGGTGACGGGCTGGTGCAGCATGTACTACCCAGGATCCAGCTGTAGTCCCTGCAGTTTCCTAAGCTTGCCTAAGCAGGCACTTTTCTCCTCTTTTTGTCATTGCTATTTTTCTTTTGAGTTTTCAAAGCTGGTTTAATTTTCCCACAACATTGTAATAATTTTCTGTACTGTCAGAGTTTTACTAGAGAACAGATATAATACAAATAACAGATATAACACAAGATGTACCAGTCACAAAGTTGGATGAGGACGTGTGCTGAGAGCGTCTGCACACATGAGAGACTAAAGGATCCAGTCCCAGGGTCTGAAGCTTACTGCAGCGTTCCATCTCTAATAGTCTCTAACAGTTGGCCATTGGGTCTGCAATGGAAGGCTGAAGAATCTGTGATAGAAAGCTGAAGGATCCAAGCTGGAGGCCGAAGAGTCTGCATTGGAAGCCAGGAGATGATGTCCAAGCTGACTGTGAAGACTGAAGTTCCTCTGAGGAAGTGAAACACTGAATTTTTCTTCAAACCCTTTATTGCCCCTTTTTGTGCTGAGTCACTGTGGGGTGGGGCCTTCCCAGCCCAGAGTGTGGAATTGCCAGGTGATCCAGCCAATTTAACACAATGTATTGACCCCTAAGATCTACCCCTTGTCAGCTTGGCAACTACTTATACTTCTTTAAATCAGTCTCCAGATACAGAGATATGCATATAATTGTACCTAACATGTTATAACTATCCTGTGTACAAACAGAAACACACTAATAAATACCTTTACCAAAATAGAAAGTAAGTTTTCTTTGCTTGATGCATATGCTTCAACATTAACACAGTTTTAATAATCTTTAAGAATTGGTACTAAATCTGTGCATATAGTACTATAACATAATCATAGATAGGGTGAAATAGCACAATTATAATCCCCTTTTCTGTAGCTGATCACAAGTTTGTAGCTTCTACTGCCTGTTCTGTATTCCTTTGGTCCTCAGCAAGTATCTCAGTGGGCCTTGGTTCTTCCCCTGGTGGAGTGACCCATACCTTTATTCCTGAAGGCTCTGGACCATTTGTCATTGTGCCTGTGTTAGGTTGTTGTAGCTTCCCAGTCACTCTAATAACAGGGCATGGCAATGCTAAGAGGCGCCTCATGGGATCTCCTGCACTCCGTGTATAGTCTCCCTTTCCTCCACTGTGCAGTAGTAATCCAATTTCCCCTTGATCATCTAGGCCAGTCACCCCTGACCATACCGTGATTCCTTTTTTAGCTTGTTTCCTCAGAGGCATGAGGAGACTAAAGTGACCAGGGGGAAATCTCTGCTTCTAGTTCAGTGGTATCATTGCTGTGCTTGCTGGTACAAGCCTTCCACCACTGCCCTGGGACTAGGACTTCTGTCCAGCAGGATGTAAAGTTGTGGGGATAGGAAGCAAAAATTTTGGTAGTGGATCACTAGGGTAATGGTGAGTGGTGCTATTCCTACCCTATGATTTGATTCCTGGGTCTATGAATCCTGGCTGTGGGAGACACAGTACTTTATAGAGGGCGCTAATTCAAAGCATATACAGCCTGTTGAAGTACCTTACCCCCAGCCCTGCAAACTGTTGCCACCTAGCTGGTACTGTGCTGCAGAATGTTGTGCTTTGTATCTAGCTGTACTCCCAAAGCCTCATGTAGGGGGCAGACGTGGCTCAAGGAACAGCTGGTGCCTTGAGGGGTAGGGACAGAAGACCAGGGCAGGGCTCAAGGGTGGGGACAGATAGGTGCCAGCTCTTAAACTGGCATCATGTGCTGCCCTGGACTGCAGTTTTCCTGGAGGTTTGGAGCAGGTCATCCTGGACACAGCAGCGCCCCAGCCTCTCCAGAGCCTGTAGAGTGAGGTGGCAGTGTCTGTGATTGCGGCTGTCTGGGGCAGAGAGATGTTCGAAGAAGACAGAGGCACTGACCCTCTTTCCTGAGCAAATAAGGCTCTGAGGTCTTGGTACATAATTCAGGCTGTTTTAAACTATGAAACCTTCAGTAACTGTGAGCAAAATAAATCTTTCCTTCCATCATTTTGAGTGTCGGGTATTTATTCCAGCAAAGAACAAAGAGTGTAAGACACTTTCTAAATATACATATCTTACAAAACTTGTGCAAATAGATTTGGTTAATATTTCTCCTTTAAAAGTTTTCATTTTATGTAATAACTTTTGAGTTTCTGGTGGCACATTTGTTTGGGGAGTGGACAACTTTACTTAGCAAATTTAATTTATGATAGAGTGAATAAATTCATGACATACAATGTAGTGATTTGATGTATATGTATTATGCAGTGGTTACCACAGTGACATTAATGGTTTATTGATATTCATGCTGTGCGATGAGTACTCAGAACTTGTTTATCTAATGACCAGAACTTGCACCCTTTGCCCAACATTGCTCCATTTCCCTACTCCTCATGCCCTGATAGCCACCATTCTGCTATGCCTCTGTCAGCTCAGCACTGATAGGACATGTGCTGGTCAGCCAAGCAAGAGCTCAGCTTTTTTAGATTCCACATATAACATCATACAGTGTTTGCCTTTCTGTCTGGCCTATTTTACTTAGCAATATATCTAGCAGTTTACACATGTTCTGACAAATAGAAGGAATTCTTTCATTTTATGACTTTTATTTAAATAGATCACATTATTATATATACATATCACATAATATGTATCATGTTATGCCTGCTTGCCTCTGTCTCTGTCTCTGTCTGTCTCTTTCTCTATCTCTGTCCATCCATCTGCTTGTCTGGTCTATCTCCACTCCCCAGTCCTCAGTCCACAGTTTGTTTATCCATTCATCTGGATGGACATTTCGGCTGTTTCTGTATCTTGGCTCTTGAGATTAATGCTGTTATGGGGATACAGCTGTTGCTGTAAGGTGCTGATTTCATTTCCTTTGGGTATGTGCCCAGTAGTAGAATTGCTGGATTTTGTGGTAGTTCTATTTTTAATTGTTTAAAGAACCTTCTTATTTTCTATAATAGCTATACAGTTTATATTCTGGTGATAAATATTTTAAGTCATTAAGATGACATTTTCTTAAGTATTCTGATGGCATGGTACAAAATTCATGATGAAAGTTGAGAAAGTAGCCTAAGTGTATCCTTATCACTTTAGCTATGCTAATTTTTCAAATGTTACTATAACATTTGGTGTCTTTTTCTAATCTAAAAAGTGTTAGCAGTGTTTACTCCTAGGGATGTATGTGGGAGTGTACAGTGTTTGTTAGGTTCCTCATGTATCCCAAAAGGCAAACAAACCCAAAAGAGTGTTTTAAAGAGTTGTTGGTATACCTGTGCAAGGGCCACTTTGGCCTGGCAGGAGTTGCTAGGTCATTGCCAAGACTTTGCCGCAGAGTTGACTATCTTAATTGTACAGATTTTATGATGACTGCTAAGTCCTAAAGTTTTGTTGAAGTCTTGGCCTTTATGAGCTGGTACTGAAATGTAATTGAACACAGCTGTGCAAGCAGCTTTGAGAGTAATTTGGTCATTTTTGTCAGTTTTTAAATAGTGGTGTCTGTCACTAAACTAATATACGATGAATGTTTTGCAAATATTTATTTTTAGAACATAAGCCAAAGGGGCCAGTGAGATAACTCAGTAGAATAAGTGCTTGCCTGGCAGGTGCAAGGACCTGAGTTCAATCCCTGGTGCTGCAAAAAACAAACAAACACAAAAAACAAAAAGCCCACCAAAAAACAAACAACAACAACAACAAAACGAGAATGTAAACCAAAATTACGTTTTTCAGAGAACAGTAGTTTGCAGAGATAATGTTGAGAGATTATATTGGAAATCACAAAGAGTGTCAGCACATCCTTTCCCTATAATTTATTTATTTATTTATTTATTTATTTATTTATTTATTTATTTATTAAGTTTATTGAGAAAAAAATAGCAGACAGCTTCAAAACATGTTGCTAGGAGAGTTACAGCAATTAATAACATTGCATGTTGTTGTCTTCGTAGTGGTTATACACAGTACAAGATGGAGACATAATAATATCCTGTCTAAACACTGTTAGTACAAATCTTTCTTCTTATTGAATTAAGAGAAAGTAGCTATATATCTATCGTAACTATTTTGTATATACAGATAACAAAATGATCCTTCATTTATATCACCTTTTTTCTTTAGTTTTGTCAGAGATGGGTATTCCCTTGCCATCCAAATACTGTAGGTGCATGAATTCACCAAAATATTCATATAATATAGTAGTCCAGTAGTCCATAATAGTAGTGGTATTGGCGGTGTCTGAATCTGATGACTTTGAGCCTTCCACAGCTCAGCATATTAACATGGCTTCACTTTTCATACCCATTTCTACACTTTTCTGTTGGATGGTTAAGACCAAGATAAAGCAAGACCTATATAACAAGAAATGTAATTTTTGTATCTGACAAGGTCAGTCAAGTCCCCTCGGAACTTATCCCAAAATCCTGTACCGCAAGTTATAGATCTTTTGTCAGTGTCAGCTGTGTGGATGAGTCATGGCCATTGCCTGAGCAATTTGCTCTCTGTGAAAGCTGAGAGAATGTTTTCTGTCCATGTGACTCTCCTTAGGTACACACTACATCATTGATGACATTCCTGTGTGGCCCCATAATCTTGATCAGAAAACTTGGGACACAACTAAGTTACATGATGTTACAGTACAGGTTCTCTTATGTCTTGAGTCCGCACAGACCTTGAAAGGCTAGGACCAAATGTTGGCTGTCCTTGCAGCCCTTTTTTTTTTTTTTTTTTAATTTTTGATCTGCAAACTTAGGTTGTTAACCCTCCAGAAGAGAAGCTTATGATTGCCTACAACATATGCAGGTGGATTTAACCTCACTTTCTGTCTGAATATCAAACATTTTAGGTATAAGATGGAATATTTTCCATCAAGTATTGATATGTTAAACATTAAGTCTACAGAATCTGGAAAAAAATTAAAAGGATATATTTAAAATATTAATAAACAATTATATATTTTTACACAGAAATTTAGTAATCTAACCATATACATCATTGTAGCTGGACAGTCCTGTGACATTTTTTTTCTTGTCTCATTTTTTCATTTATTACCTTTTTTTTTTTCTTAAACGAAAACAAAACAAAACATTTACTTGAGATACATTGTGGCCCTAATTGGTATGTCATGAAAAGCAGTACATATTTAGAAGACCAGAATGACAGGCATTCCAAGTGTAACCCTCCTATTACATTGCTATCTTCAGTGCAGTCGCTCAGCTCACAGATATCAGCATATATAATTAGTCAGGGTGAGAATCCCACTAAGTAATGACTAGTTTTAACAACCTGCTGATAGTTCTCAGGATTATATGTGAGACTTTTTTTTTTTTTTTTTTTTTTGAGGAACTGGGAATTGAATTCAGGCCCTTGCACTTGTCAGGCAAGAGCTTACTCTACTGAGCCATATCCCCAGCCCCTAAAATATTTTAGAAATAATGTTTTAAATTACAGTCCTATATGTTTGATATTTTGAAAATGACAGGGAATCAGTAATTCCTGAATCTGACGTAAGTGCACTTGAGAATTTAGATATCTATTTCCTGTCTTAGAAATTGGTTGAAATTTAATATTGCTAGTGAAAGTGAGGAAAAAAGGGAAGAAATTTAGGGAAGATAAATAAGAAGTGAAACTTGTTTTCAGTGAGGTACCTATAGAGTTAGAGCGGTTATACGAGAAGCCCTAATTAAACACATGGCAGAAAATTAAAGTTATCCGAGAAGCCCTAATTAAACACATGGCAGAAAATTAAAAACAAACAGAGTTTTAAAGTAGGTAACAATAGATGAATACAAAGTTAAAAGGAAACTATTTGAAAAACCAACTGTGTAAAGATAGGAGAGAATTGATAAAGGTAATAAAAAAAATTAAAAGCAAAAGTGCATGTTCTTATAATTGTGTGTGTATGTGATAGGGAATCAGGGTATTTTAACATAAAGGTACATTAAAATAAACCTGATTAAAGAGAAGCATGATATAAATAAAAACTGTGATACATAATTCATTCAAAATATTAGACTACCTTTCAAAGGACTATTGAATTGTGGCTTGCGGAATACCTATTTATATTAAGTTATTTTTGTGAAGATATCTGACAGACAGACACATAAAAAGCATTTGTCCTCCCCTTTTCCCATTTAAAGTTGGATTATTATTTTTATGGGTTTCTTTTATACTCTGGATAATTAACCTCCAGTTAGAACAATAGTTTGTAAATTTTTTTCTCCCATTGAGCACTTCTAACTCTAAATGATATTTTATTTTTGCTTTGCAATAGCTTTTTAAATGTAATGTAATTCCATGTGATTGTTTTTTGCTATTGTTTTCTATACCTTTTTGTGTTTGTTTGTGTCATAACCAGAAACAATCTTGGCCTCGATTAATATCCTCAAGTGTTTTGCCAGAGCTTTTTTCTAGTAGTTTCTTAGTTTTGGCTTTTGTGTCCTTTATCAGCTTTGAGTTTTTGTATGTGTTGTGAGAAAGGGTTCTAGTTTCAGTTTTACATATGGATTTTCAGTTACTAATACATCATTTATCAGACTGTGCTTGTTACCTTTGTTGAAAGTCAGTGTGTAGATTTATTACAGTGTTCTGTGTTACATTCCATTGCTGTTTCTGGGACTTGTGGCTTAGCTTAGTTGTTTAAGTGCCTGCTCAGGCAAACTCAGGCATAGGAGGCTATGGTTCCATCCCTAGCTCCACATCCCTTACCAGACCCACCCTTAAGGCACAACAAGCCAGCCCCTCCACCCCCCAAAAAAAATCTCCATTGCCGTATATTTTTTATGACAGTACCATACTGTTTCAGTTGCTGGAACTTTGTATTATTTTTCATTTTATTTTATTTTTATTTATTTATTTTTGTATTTAGGACAGTGCATACAGGGTCTCACTGCTTAGATCCTGTTTACAGCCTCTCAGGTGCTGGGATTACAGGCATGCACCATCAGGCCCAGTCTTAATTGCCATCTCAGCTCAGTGTGCAGCAGGCCTGGGGATTGAACTCCTGGCCCCTGTTTCTGTCTAAGCAGGTGCTTTACCCCTCCTATTTGGCCAGCCTGTATATTGTTTTAAAATTAAATACATTATGATTCCTCTAGCTTTCTTTCCTGGGGATTGCTTTGATCATTTGTGTTCTTTTCAGGTTCTATATAAATTTAAAGGTTGTTTTTCCTGTTTCTCTAGAAAACATCATTGGTATTTTGATAGAAATTGCAGTAAATCTGTAGATTATAGTGGATGGACAGTTTAATAATGTTAATGCTTGCAACTCATGCACATAAGATATATTTGCAAGTTTTTGCATCCTTTTCCATTTCTTCCTTGAGTTTTTATTGTACAATTTTTTAAGCAATTTGATTAAATCTTTTCCTATGCAGGGTTTTTTTTTTTTTTGTAATTGCTTGGTTCATTTTTTCAATTAGCTTTTGGTATATGGAAACACTACTTATATTTGTACATTGGTGTTTATATTCTGAAGATTAAATTCCTTTATCAGTTCAGTGGCATTGGATGGAGCCATTGGCCTCTCCTATTATATTCATACACACTCCTTTTTGTAAGCTGAAGGTCATTTATTTCTTGTTCTTGTCTAATTGCTAGGTAGGCATTTTTTTCCAAGACACTGTCAAGTGCTTTTTCTACTGGCCATATGTTTTGCATTTCATTGAATATAAATAAGATCCATGTGTCAAATTAAAAGTTGATAACTTTTATTTAATAGTTTAATAGTTAAATGTGCATGAGTTCTAGTCTTGATAATTTTTGGAATACTTTATTCCATGTTGGAATAGTTTTATCTTTTTGTGGAAAGTATTGTCTTTGCTACTTCTGCGTATAATCATTCTACTGAAGAAAGGATGACATTTTAAAAGAACATTAACATTTGTACCTAACCCTCAGCATATATAGATTTTCTTTTAGTGTAAAAAATATTTAAAAAAAATTTAAGGTGTACATTTAGACAAAGGAGTTGACTAACTTTTGAGTTTCCCTAAAGTGGAAGTGATAGCAGTCCTAGCTAAATGGATAAAAGGGTAGCTTTGGAAAGAAGAAACAAAAATTAAACATGAAAATGAAATCTTGAGATTTGATGTTAGCTTGAGCTGTTAAAGTTTTAAATTAGTATCATTCCCAGTCACTGGATTTTGGCCATCATGTGCCATGCATTAGTAATGGACCTAAATTTGTGAGACAGCAAGCATAATTCTAAAGTGATCTATCTAGGGTAACATGAATATCTTCATGAGCTGCTTGTTTTAAGCAAGCACAGCTTGCTACTTTTAGAACAAAGTCAATTAAATATACTAAGTTTTATGAAAGAACACATTTATTCTATGCTATGTTTTGGTTGGTCATTTTGTTTATATGTTCAGATTTGACTGAAAGAATTACTCTACAGGGCTGGGGAGATAACCTGGCAGTCTAAGTGCTTGCCTGGCAAGCACAAATAACCAGGTTTGATCCCTAGTAGTGCACGCTGTGCTGGGCCCCAGAACCCTGGACACATTGTGCTGACCACTGAAAATAGGTGTGGTGGTGCACCCCCTTAATCCCAGTGCTTGGGAGAATGAGACAGGAGGATCCGTATGAGTGCGAGCTGTGTAGCTAGACCATGTACCAGATAGATAGATAGACAGACAGACAGACAGATTGATTTACTGTACAAATCAGGTTTTAGAACTTCTCATCTCAATATATTTTCAAATTAAGAACATGATTTTTTGAGGAATTATTTCTGTCCAACAAGAAAAGTGTTTGTGTTCAATCGTTAAAAAAAACCAAAGGGGTTGCTGGGGAGATAGCTCAGCGGCATGAGCACCTGTTTCGCAAGCAGAAGGTCCCAAGTTTGATCCTGGTATACCCCCCCCCCAAAAAAAAGTTTCCCTGTGTAAGACTTCTGTCTCATTTTGTGTGTGTATGTGCACACGTGTGTTTACTGAGCTGATGGTTGTACATTTGGAGTATCAAATTTTGTATGAAACCTCCAAACAAGGATTACATACCCAGATTCTTTTTTTCCTGGTCTAAGGGGAGGAGTTAGCATTAATAGAGATAAAATGTTCCAAGATGACTTGAATGTTCAGCCAAAGCTGGCAATTCTGTACCAGCGTCTTGCTACTAATAGATGTCTGTAGAAGGACACTGGCAATCTTTAATTTTTCTGAGCATCGAACTTCAGTGTATGGTGCATACCCTATAGTACACATTAATATTCCATGTACTGCTTTTCTTATACTTAGAGCTTTGAGACATTAAATGATGAGTATCCTGAACAGTTTGAATAGCTCTACAGTAGGCTGCTTTCATGAATTAAATGATGACCCAAAGATATGCTCATGTTTTAATCCCTGTTATTCATAAATATTTCCGTATTTGGTAAAAAAAGGTTTTGCAAATATAAATTACAAATCTTGAGATGAGATCATCCTAGATTATGTCACTTTCTCCTGTCTACCGTAATAGATACTCTTGAAAGAGAAAAGAGCAAGACATGGCAGACAAACAGAAAAAGGTGTTGTGAAGGAGGAAGCACAGTTTGGAGCTCTGGGGCCTCAGCTGCAGATGACTGAGGCTGAAGGAGCAGTGGCACAGCCTTGCTTGGTGTACTTGGGAGGGTGTGACCCTCAGGGTGCCATGATTTCAACTCATTGAAGCTGATTCTAGATTTCTGGCCCCCAGAGACTTGTGGAAATAAATTTGTGTGTTGAACCACCAGGTTTGTGGTAGCTTTTTTAGCAGTCACAGGAAGTAAAAATAGCTGCCTTTTAACCAGCCCTGTGCACACAACACTGAGTTTTAGTGTAATATATTAGAATTTTTTTGCACTGCCCCATTTTATAAGAGTTGAATTCAGAGAAGGGCTTTGTATGTGGTCATACATGTGTATTTAGATACATGCAGTAGTTTTAACTATAATCGTAGTACCTTTGAAATGGAAATCATTAGGATGGGTCTTAAAACTTAATTAGATGCTCATTAGATTTAAGTCGTTTAATGCTGAATCAAAAGAACTCAATGAACATTTACTGGATACTGAAACTATTTTGTTGAAAATTGTTGTCTTAAAACATGAGATAATTAGGAATTTTAATAAACTTGCAGTGTCCTGGAAATAGATCCTGTCTTGCATTTCCTGTGCTTTATTGTAAGGTGTGCTACTTGCTACTTACTGTCTTTTCTGTCATCTCAAGATGATTTAGAATTAAAGGTGTCATTCTGAAATAAAGGTATGACACTTACACTGTTTGATTTCTTAGGTCTGACTCCTGTATACTCAGTTTATATACTTAAAATCAATCGGTCATTCATTCATTCACTCATTCATTCATTCCAGGGTCTTGCTATACAGTTCAGACATGCTGTGATCCTCCTATCTCAGCCTCCTTGGCACTGGGGTTATAGGTGTGTATCACCATGCCTGGTTTGAGGGCCAGCAAGATGCACCCATCTCTGTACAGGGCATATGTTACCTGGGTTGGCACTTGGGATCTTGTGCTTGCCTGGCAGGTGCTTAGACTTAAAACCAAGCTGTCGCCCCAGCCCAGCTTGTATACATTTTTGAAGTGTGTTGTACAAGAGTGCAAGCAATGCCTGTATGAACCTCTGGACCTTCTGATATTCTAAATTATTGTCTTTGGTTTTCCTGATTAGATAGTACCATGTTAGCAATCTAACTTTATTGAGATGCAAGATGTTTCTTGACAAAATCTTGCACTTTGAAGTGGTCAGACCTAAACTCTTCAGTTAGTTCTGCTGCTGATAAGCTATGACATTAGGTGAGTCATTTGATTAGTTTCTTTGGTAAATGGGAGATTTTTTATACATTCCAGACTCAGAGTAACTACATGAGAACCTATTCACGACTCCTTAGCCACCATTATCTGCCTTCATTTTTATCTGACTTACTTACTGCCCAGTAAAGTCTGATGTCCACCTAAGAATAAAGCCTACTCTGTTAAGTTTTGCTGCTCATGACTATTGGCTGTCTGATTCTTCTATATTGTTTCACTTATGTATGTTCCTTAATTTATTGTTTTGCTTCAGAATTTATCTTCTCCCTATATACTACGCTGTCTCTAACAACTTTAAATTAATCATTCCTTGTTCTTGTGTTCTTGGAACACTTGTAGGTTGATGATGTAATCTTAACCGTTGATCGTATACTGTTCTTTGTCTTTTCTATGTATACATAACATGTCTGTACCAAATATATCAAAAACTTCTAAGCAGTTGTGCACAGAATTTATAGAGACTTTGCCAAATCAATGTAGAAAAGACAGTGCAATGGAAAAAGTGCATAGAAGACTTCAGCAAGCCCTTCACAGTGCACAGTATGTAGAATACACATATGAACAATGCCCATCTCATTAGTCATGAGGGAAATGCAAGTCAAACCTCAGTGTAGTTCTACTCCATAGGCATTAGAACACGGAGAATTGAGAAACATTGGCAGGCATGTGGAACAAATGAAACTCACACTTTCCTGGTATGAATGTAAATTGGTGTAAGTCCTTTGGAAAACTGCTCAGTAAGGTTTAAACAGGGTCATGAGCAATCACCCAGACATTCTCCTCCTAGCAGTGTGTGTATGTGCGTGTGAGTTCATGAACAGACATGGACAGGAATATCGAGCCATACTACGCAAAAAGCTTCAGCTGTCCATCATTGGAGAATGCTTTTTTTTTTTTGAATTTAGGACAGGGTCTACAGGATCTCACTGCATAGATCAGGCTTGTAGCCTTCTGCTTGCACCCTCCCAAGCGCTGGGATTACAGGTGTGCGCCACCACCGTCTCAATGGCCTGCTTAGCTTGCCCTGGGGGCGGGGCTGGCACTGTAGGTCCTGGGATCAAACTCCTCGGCTCTGTGTCTGCCTAAGCAGTTGCTTAAATCCACTGAGCTATTTGGCCAGCCTTTGAAGAATGTTCTTGGGATGGCATTTTTTTTAGTGGGAGTGAACTCGCTCTGCTGCAGTGTTGTATAACATAGGTAAATTTCACAAAGTGTAAGCTTAAGAAGCCAAGCTCAAAAAAATCTGTAGTGTATGCTTTTGTTAATAGAAAGGTCAAAAACAGGATAGTGTTACCATTCTCTTGGTTGTTACTGTAGAGGCATGAAACTGGAAGCAAGACACTGAGGCAAGCTTCTGGAAAACTTATAATGTTTTATTCCTTTCCTGGTTGGATGTTTCTGTGTTTTGTTAATTTAATGAAAGTTTGTCAAACTGTGTACTTAAAGTTGCGGTTATTTTGTAGGTTTAGTAATCTTTAATAAGGTACTTTTTCTTTAAAAAAGTTAATTGTCAGATAACAGAGTGCTTGGCAGAGGCACGGTGCCTAATAAATGTGCTGGTTTTGTTCTATAGCACTAGTATTTTAAAGAATGTTTAAAGTGAAGTATAACACTTTCTGCTCACTTCTTCCACCTTGTTACCCTCTAAGCCCTTCTTATGTTCAACCAAAATTATAAAAGATACTGCTGTTTTGGTCTTGGTATGGATATCCTTGGCATGATGTTTCATAAATGTTTTTAGAGTGTCACAGCATGTGGATATAGAGGGTCAGGCTTCAGGCTACTATGAGTCTTGTAAGATCAGTTATGAGTAATGGTTTGATGAAAGGTTTTGCCTTGTTTGTTTTTGGCCTTTTTTGATTTTACTATATTTTTTTTTTGGTTGAATTGTATTTTAAGGGAGGTTTATTTTTTGCTTTTGGTGCCAAGTACTGAACCCAGGGCTTCCAACTTGCTAGGCAAGCATTCCACTGCTGAGCCAAATCCCAGCCCCTGATGAAAGGTTTTGAAAGCTTGGACTGACACACTGAAAGTGCTGAAGCAGTTGTATGGTGCTGAGGTTGTATCCCAAACCTGTTACATGGAGCAGCATATGTGCCCAGTGACCTTGGGACTGAGGAGATCTGCATGTGAGAGTTAACAAGAATGGTTTGCACATGAATTAAATAAGAAACATGTAGTGGAGATAGTTTCATTTGATTGGGGGTGGTGGTTTTTTTTTTGGAACCAGGGTTTGAATTTAGGCCCTTGCGCTTGCCAGGAAAGTGCTTATTCTCCCTGGCCCATTTCATTTGATTTGAAAACAAAAGCTCTAAATTGCATTTAAAACCTTGGTATTTAAAAAAACAAAATAAAACAACAACACAGAATTAACTTATTGCTGATAGAATTTTCAAAATGTTAAGGAACTAAGTACATTTTATTTCATTTTGCTTTAGGGTTTGTTCCTTAGTTTTACTTTCTTATTAATGTCCTTTCCCCTTGTACACTTGTCATCCATGCCTTCCCTTGTCCCCTCCTTTCTGGGTTCAAGCCAGTAGGTGGCTTCCTGGAGTTGGAGAGTGGCAACCTTCTGTAGCTGGAGGGGTTCCTGTCCCTTTCCAACTGAGGACTTGGTGAGGGTCTCTCATTTGCTTTTTACTTCTAGGAAACTAAGTCTTGCTTGACTCTTTTTGGGAATACACTTGCACAAATGAGGGTGGAGAGTGCGGAATGAGGGACTCTTTGTCAGCACAGTGCCCAGCCGGAGCCTTGCCCAGAGAGTTGCTGGACTGGTGTGAGGAATGAGGAGCAGGTATGAGTGGTGTGAGCAGAGTTAAGGTAGCTGGCAGTGCTCTTGGTGGTTACTTAAGGTAGCCGCTCTCTGCCACAGTAGTTTTCTTTAAAACTTTTATTTCAGAATGTGATCTGTAGTTAAACACAAATATTCTCTTTCCCTATTTTGAAATGTTTAGAAGATAACTTTTAACTTATATAGAACATTTCATCTGGAGGGCCAGTGAGATAGCTTAATGGACTAAGTACCTACTTAGGCAAGCACAGGGGCCCGGTTTAATTCCTGGCACTCCTTGCTGGCCCTGCCCCAAGGCTCTCTGAGCCAGCCACTGATACTGGACACAAATGTAATCCCAGTACTGTGGAGGCTAAAAAGAGGAGGATCACTACAAATCTGAGCTGCGTAGTGAGACCTTGTACCAAATACATTAAAAAAGAAAAACATATTTCATCTGGGAGAGATTTTTTTGATTCTGTTGTACTACAGAGTAGTTTTATATAAGTTTTTAAAGAGTTTTTTACATTGTAATCAAGATAAGGGTATAATTTTATGTCCAGATATAAATAGTATTTTAAGAGGCTAAACATTTAAAGTTTTTTAAAATACCAGTTTTGGGTGATTAGCAAAAGAAAGCAAAAGAAAATGAAATTTCACATATACCTCCCTTGTTTTTCATGCAACTATAGCTACCTTGTTGTCAACCAGATTTTTTTTTGTGTGTGTGTGGCAGAACTGGGGATTGAATTTAGGCCCTTGTGCTTGCTAGGGAAGCATTTATTCTACTGAGCCATCTCCCCGGCCCTACCAGATAGTTATGTGTGTTATATTCTGTGAACTTTCTTTGATATGTCTTTGTCTCCTGTAGTTTACAGTAGGGTAAACTCTTGGCATTGTGTATTCTGTGAATTTAAAAAAGTTCTATTGTGGCCTGTATCCACCCATGTAGGCACTGTATGGAGAAGTTCCCACTGCCCTAGAAATCCTCTCTGTTCTTCCTGTTTCCCTCTGACCTCAATAACTATCTTATTTTTCTTGTTGCTGAGACTAAACAATTCTTGACACTCAAGGTTAAAAGAGGAAATATTTATTCAGCTCACAGTTTTTAGCTGTTTTAGCCCATAAGCTGACTCTAAGGTAGGGTGGCATGTGGCATAGGGGCAGTTGGGGAGACAAGATACCAAAAGCAACAAGAGAGGAGGGGAGACAAGTCCTTTTCTGTCCCTTATAGTAGTACATGCAGGCAACCCGCCCTAGGTCAGGCGTAGTACTCACACTATTTATCACAGCATTAGACCATGAGTCAGTTGAAAACTCTAGATTCATCCGCTTCTGGAAAATCTGTCCCCAATGACTGAGCGAGTCTGGGTACAAACCATGTAACTTCATCATTTTTACTGTCTTCATAGTTTTGTCTTTTCAATGTCATTTCGTTAGATTCATGTGGAATCTAAGCAGACTTTTAGACTACTTTCTTCCACTTAGTAGTATGTATTTGTGTCTTCTCATGTCTTTTCTCTCACTCCCTGTTCATGGCTTTTCCTGACTTGATATCCCCTTTATTTTCGCACTAAATAATACTTCATTGTTTATCCATTCACATAATGAACAATATTTTGGTGGCTTCAATATTTTGATAGTTACGCACATCTGTTTTCAGGTTTATCGTTTCAAACATTTATGTTCAGGTTTTCACTTACACCTAAGTTTTCGGAGAAGTACCAAGAAGTGCAGTTGCTGAAAATGGCAAGAGTATGTTTTATCTTGGAAGAAACTACCAAACCGTCTGATGCGGATGTGTCATTGTAGGTTCCCATAAGCAACAAATATGACTTCTGTTTATTTCTCCATTCCTGCATAGCATCTGTGTTCTTTATGTTCTGGGTTGGCCATTGCAATTGTCTCTAATGCTGTCCTATTGTTTTAATTTCATTTTCCTGATGACTTAAACTATGGAACATATTTTGCATGTGCTTTTTAGCAATCTGTGTCTTATTTGATGAGTCTATTAAAGCCCTTGGCCTATTTTTAATTAGATTGTTGTTAAGTTTTAAAAGCTTTTTCTACTTTAAAAAAAATACGTATAGTACAGGGTCTACAGGGTCTCACTACACAGTTCAGACTCATAGTGATCCTCCTGTTTTCATCCTCCTAGGCCCTGGTGTGTGCCACCATACCCAGTCTCAATCACAGTCTCAGCATGCCCTGTGGGCACCGCCTGCCAGGAATTGAAGCCTGTACCTGCCTAAGCAGGTGCTTTAATCTGTTGAGCTATCTGGCTGGCCCTTTTTGTGCATTTTGGGTAACAGTCTTTTACAATAACATCTTCTAATCCATAACTTCCCTTTTTATTCTCTTGGCAGTATCTTTAGACAGTAAAAAATAACCCTTAAATTTTTATTTATGTTTGTTTTCTTTGTAGTTTTATGCAATATTGAAGATTTTTCCCCCCTTAGAACCCCATGCTGTGTGGTGAACTTCTTCAGATATTTAAAATGAGAGTGAAAAAATGTTACATATGCCACAAAATTTAATATCAGAAAACAGACTATAGAATATTTTAAAAAACTAGTATGCAATAATTGTATTTTCTAAGAAGTGGTCATATTGTTGCTGTGGTTTAGAATGGTCATATTAGTATTTTGGAGAGGAAAAGCTAATTTGAAAATGTACTTTTTTTTCTAAGTCATTATGCTTTTTTATTTTATTGAAGTACAAATATCAATGAGATAGTTTCAAGACACATTAACATGATAGATTCGATAAATTAATACATTGCTAACTGTTTTCATAATTTTTTGGTATTGTACAAGGTGCATACATGATATACTTACAGACATTATTATAGCAGATGTCTCTTATCAGTAAATTAAGAGTGTAGCTGTTTATTTTATTTTTTTATACCTGAATTATATGACTATTCAATAATTAATACTTTCTACCTTGTTATTTTCCTAGCAGTTGTCCATAGTACTAGAAGCCGACATAATATCTTGTCCAACCACTATTAGTGCAAATCTTGCTTCTCATAGAATTATGCAGAAGCACACCATATTTATCCTAACTGTACTGTTTATACACACACATCATGATTCTTCCTTTCTATACCCCTTTTTTTGGTCTCGACCTGTCAAAGATGAGCACTCCATTGTCAACCAATTTAGGTGCCTGAACTCGGCAACACAATCCAACACAGTGTAACATTCCACGTTAATAGTGAGTTATCTGAAGAAGTTGTTGCCTGTACCATTTATAGCTCAACTGATTATTATGACCCCGCATTGTATATCTCATTTTTATACTTTTCTGCTGGATGGTTAAGACCGAGATAGAGCAAGACCTATATACCAAAACATGTTGTTTTTGTTTCTGATGAGGTCAGTGAAGTCCCCTTAGATTTATGTTGTAATCCTGTACCTTACTCTGTAGATCCTTTGTCAGTGTCATTCGTGTGGATGAGTCACGGCCAATGCTTGACCAGTTTGCTCTCTGTGAGAACCTGAGAGAAAGTTTTCTCTCCATGTGACTCTCCCCAGGTACACTATAGATCATTGATCACCTTGCTCTGTGGCTCCATAATCTCCTTGATCAGAAAATTTGGGACACAACTGAGTTTCATGATGTTGCAGTACAGGTTCTCCTATGTCCTGAGTCTTTGCTGACCTTGAAAGGCTAGGGCCAAAATGTTGGATGGGCTTGTGGCTCTTCTATTTCACCAATTTTGATCTGTGAACTTAGGTTGTTAACCATCCACAAGAAAAGCTGATTAGTATCCTGCAGCATATGCCATTCACTTTGCCTTATCTGATTCAATTGTTTTTAATTGTTGTTGTACATTTCTATTTGTATTTCTTCTTTTCCCTTCTTATACTAGGGAGACTATACAATATTTGCACATGTGTGTCTGGTTTATTTCACTTACGAGTGTATGTTCAAATGGCATCCACTTCAATATAAATGCTTCAAGTTTATCATTCTTAATAGCGGAGTAATACTCTATTATATAGAAATACCACATCTTTTTCAATCATTCCTCATGTGACAGACATCTTGGTTGTTTCCAAGATTTTGCTATCAAAAAATTGTGCTTCTATAAACATAGGTACACATATATCACTATGATACAATATTTTCAGTTCCTCTGCAAAAATTCCCAGTGGGGGGGTAGCCGGATTGAATGGGATATCTAGTCCTACTCTTTTGAGGAGTCTCCACACTGACCTCCACAATGATTTACCAGTCTACATTCCCACCAGCAGTGGAGAAGTGTTCCCTTTTCCCCACACCCTCTCCATCGTTTGCTGTTGGTTGATTTCCTTATGATAGCCATTCTTTCTGGAGTGAGATGGTATCACAGTGTTGTTTTTAGTTGCATTTCATGGATGGCTAGTGATGTGGACCATTTTTTCATATATTTATTCACTTCTTTAATTTCATCCTTTGAGAAGTGTGTATTCATCTCAGATGCCCATTTCTGAATTGGGTCTTTAAATTTGAGGGCCCTGTTATATCTTAGTTCTTTATATATTCTAGACAGCCAGTTAGGATTTTTTCAAAATTTGTGAGTTGTCTTTTCACTCTGTTGACAATTTCTTTTGACATGCAGAAACTCCTCAAGAAGAATTGATCCCAGTTGTTGATTCTTTCGAATGTTTCCCGTGCAAATATATGTTTGTTCATGAACTCTTTACCTACCCCTGTGTCTTCAAGAGTTCCTCCTACTTTCTTTTCCAGGAGATTGAGTGTTTCTGTTGATATTTAATCCATTTTGACCTTAGCTTAGTGCATGGTGATAGATCTGGGTCAAGTTTTAATTTTTGGCATGTAGAAAGCCAGGTTTTCCAGCACCATTTGTTAAAGAGGCTGTTTTTCTTCCAGTGAGTATGTTTGGCCCCTTTGTCGAAGATTAGATGGCTGAGTGTGTTCGTAGATGTTTCTGTATTTTCTAATCTATTCCATTGATCCTCAGGTCTATTTTGTTGCCATTACCATGTTGATTTTATCACAGTGGCTTTGCAATATAATTTCAAGTCAGGAATTGTGATGCCTCCATCATTATGCTTTAATATCTGATTATCTGCCTCTAACCACAATTGAAGTAAGAGTTATCTGAGAATTTTCTGTATGGAATGACATGAAGTGTTTGGTGGTTCTGGGAATCTTTATTTTTTTAAAAACTTGAATTGAGGGCTGATGAGATAGCTCAGCAAACTAAGCACCTGCCTAGGCAAGTGAACTGTGGTTCAGTCCCTGGTGCTATATGCCCTGTCAGCTCTGCCCCTGGGCACACTGAGCCAGCCACCTAGACTAGATGTGGTGGCGCATGCCTGTAATCCTAGTGCTGGGGAGGCTGAAACAAGAGGAACACTATGAGTTCTAGCTGCATAGTGAGACCCTGCATGAAATATATTCTAAAAAAAAAAAAACCCTAAAACCTAAAATAAATAAATAAAAAATAAATAAATAAATAAATAAGTCAAACTCTATTGTAGGTTCTATGAAAATTGCTTGGTTTAATAATTTGTTTTTAATGGGGAAACTATTTCAACAGTTGATTATAATTTTCCCTTTAGTATCAAATATTATGCTTCTTCCTATAGTTCCTATTGTGCGCCTTTTAGTTCTTCTACTCCATTCTTTTATTGCGTATTTGCATTGCAGTAAACCTTGAATAATCAGCTACACTGAATAAATAGAATAAGGATGTTACGGCTATTTTCTTAGCAAGTATTGAGTTTTAGTTGGTCTTAGTTGCTATGCAAACTAAGATTTTTCTTTATAATTATTTCTTTTCATTAATTTCTTTCAATAGCAGAACAGAAAGTGCTGAGTTGTCTTTTTCTGTACATTGCTTGGGAACATTTTTCTAAAATTCTTACAGGCTTTCCTTTTGTGGTGAAGCTGTTGAAATGTGGGTAGAACCAGAAGCCTCACTACAAGTTTGGGTTATGAGTAGATCACACCTTCTTCTGTTGTTTTAGTTTGTGTCCAGGGTTGCGTGGCTGCTCCACAGTGGCTGATAACAGGCAAGCGTTCCTTCCTAATGCTGTGCCATTTGACTGTGCTGTGGATTCTGCCATTCTCATGTCCTTGCAGTGTTGTGTGCCACCCCTCGGGTGTGCAGCCATCATGAGGGCTGGCACCGCCTCTTCTTTCGTCGCTCTGTAGCCATCACTGTCTTTAGGAAAGTCTGCCGTCTCTGACAGTCGCTCGGGCTTTTGGTTGTGCCCATACCGTGTGTGTTTCTCTGCCATGTTTCTCACATTGGTGTCTGATAATAGTACTGTTCTTCCTGTTACTATTTAATGATTTCTGTGCCTTCCCATTTTACTAGACTTGTGCTCTGTGAAGGAAATCCACAGGCACAGCACTTAGAGTGAAACTCGTAAGGGGCACAGTAGTAGGGCTTGAGAATAGGCATTGTGGAGTGCATGTGAGACTTGCTCATTTATTATTTATTTATTTACTTGGAGGGGGGTGGAACTGCGGATTGAACTCAGGTCCTTGTGCTTGCCGGGCAAGCGCTTATTCTTCTGAGCCATCTGCCTGACCCCTAGAGTCTGGTTTTGAATCTCTATCACCTCCAAAAAAAATCTCACAGCAAAATAAATAAATAAATAAATACAAAGTGATAAGAACAACAGTTCTCTTGCCTGGCAAGCCCAGGGTCCTGAGTCAGAATGGTAATGCTGTCTGTTGAGCATGGTTAGCTTTTTTGTTTCTCTGAAATACAGATTTTCCTTTTAATCACAATTTCTTTTATGCCCTGAAAAAATTTAAAATTTTTCTATACAGTTGTATTTCAGGCTTTATTATTTTTTCAGTAACATTAACTTTTTTTTTATGGTGAGGCAGTTCTAAACTTAAGAATTTGCAAATTTAGGTAAAGCTTTCCTTGTACATACTTTACCTACCTTCTTATGCTAACATTTTAAATAGAACAATTAACACGACAAAGAATTAAGTTTGCAAGGCAGCTATGCTCACCACTATACCACCAATGCAACAGTTAAGTTTGGTACCATGCATTATTTGATCCCATTTCAACAGCTTTCTGTTCCAGCATCCAAACTAGAGTCCCCCAGTGCATTGAATGGTCATGTCTCTTTAGTTTGTTCTGTGACCGTTCTCCAGTCTTTCTGCATCTTTTATGACTTTGACACTTTAGGAGATACTTTCACAGTGTTTGTCTTACTTACTTTTTTTTTGTTGATGAGAGTTTGTGTCCAACACTCCAAAGGTAGAGGAGGAAGAGTTTATTTTATGTGGCAGTTGCAAAGGTTTCAGTCTGTGGTTAGCTGGCTCCAAGGCAGGGTAGAAGGGCGGAGCACATCACGGAGGAGAGACATTCCCAGGTGTGGTAAGTAGGAAGCAGCAACAGCAGCAGCCACCATGTCCTGAATTCTTTAAATTCCATTATATTCCATGCAGGCTACAAGCCTACTTGGTGCCACCCGCTAGAGTTTCCATTTTCTATCCCCAGAACTATGCTAACCCCCTTCAGTTGCCACACATCCAAGTCCAGCCAGTTCTGAAAAGCCCTACCTATGAGGACCTGAGGCCTTAGGGTGGGGTGGGGCATCTGAATACAAGCCATAGCAGTGTCCCTTCATTTGGGGTTTGATTACTCTTTTTTTCATGATTGAGTCTAGGTTATGTGTCATTGGGAAGGAGTCTACTAAGCTGAGTCCTTCTCAGTGCATTGTATCAATATATTCAACATGTTTCAGTCATGCCAACCTCATTGATCATTGAAGGTGGTATCTTTAAGAGTCTCTCCTATCAAGTTATCACTTTTACATTTATGATTATTTTTAGAGCTGCTTGAAGACTCCGTGATATCTTTGGCCCAATAATATTTTGCTTCTTGTTTTTTAAAGTCTTTTTAAAATTTATTCATTTGGTGCAGGGTCTTGCTACACAGCTCAGACTTAGTGATGCTCCTGTCTCAGCCTCCCCAGCACTGGGTTTGCAGGTGTTGCCGCCATTTGGGTGGCTGGCACAGTGTGCCTGGGGTTCTGAGGCTGCATGGCATAGCAGTACTGGGGCTTGAACTTAGGTCCTTGTGCTTGCCAGGCAGGCGGTTAGACTGCTGAGCTATCGCCCCAAACCAATATTTTGCTTCTTGCCCTGTATTTTGCTGTCAGTGGGTCTCCTGTGGTGTTCTAATCCTTTATTTGTTTTACAGTTATTAATTGGAATTATCCTGTAAGGAAAAGTTCCTGTTTATTTATTTATATTGGCATATACCTCATATGTGTGTGTTCTTTATTGTTTAATTTGTTCCTTAAATCAGTCCAACTATGGCCAGTGAGATTTCTTATGATTGCTTCCAGTATCTTTAAGCAAATTTTCATCCTTCCTACAGTCTGTTTCTCTATTTTCTTACCCCACAAGATAGTTAAGACATACCTTGCATTTTCTTTGCCCCTTCTTTGAGTACATCCCATTTCCCGAAGACAGCTGGTTAATTTTCTCAGAGAAGTGTGTAGAAATCACAAGCTGGGTGCCCTTCCTGACCTCGACTTCTGTTTGCTCTCAATGGATCCTGCTTTGAGACGTGTGTGTTTCTTTTTTGAGTTGGTCTTATAGCCTTCTAAAAGAATATCTACTGGCCTGCAAGTTTTTAAAATTCTTACACAGATTTCCTTTCATTTTCTTTTATGTTACTAAGGAACTCTGTCCAAAATTTAATGATATTATACTGCCCAGTAAGTGTTCTGTAATACAAGTCTGAGCAATTTACCCATCTTGTATATAGACAGTAAATAAATGTCTATTGAACAAAATAGAATTAGACTAAACAATATAAAAACTATGTAAATATGAAAAATTAATAGCATGTAATCTTTAAATTGGTTAGTAATTTCAGCCATATTATTGAAAATTGAGTAGATTCTTAAAATGCATGAATTGAATGTATTACATTCTCAACTCTTATACTGTTACAAGATGATAAAAGCTTCCTGGGACAGATTTTACCTGATAGCTTACCTGTTGGATTTGCTAAAACCATATTAGGGTCTAGAGTTCACAAAATCTGTTACCAATTCAAGCTTTCTACGTCATTTTAATAGTTATTGCAACTGCTTGGTACTTTGTAGAAACAGAGATTGTTTCTTGGTTCAAGTGTATCTGGAAATGATTGTGTATACTCTGTAGGTGATAGGCTTGGATTAAAAAACAAATAGATGTTTCTGTTCTGCTTGGCCAATAAACTTTTATAGCAGTATGTTCCTTTTTTGGTACAACAATTATCCAATACAGTAACATTCCTAAGACTCAGAAAATGACGACTGAGGAACCTCACAGTAATGAAAGTTCTGGTGGAAGCCAAAGAATGAGAGCTGCGCAAGTACCAGGTGCACATGGAGCTCTGCCTACTCCCATCTCTGCAGCTTTGTAAGGCTACTGGTCAGATTATACTCAGTGTGAGTTTTTTTTAACAGTTGCTGATTTCTTCTGCTGATTGTGACCAGAAGGGCTGTTCGGCTGCACACTTAGTTCCAGGTTATATGATGAAGCCATGTGACCAGAGGGCTGTTCGGTGCACAGGTGGCTCCATGGTTATATGATGGAGCCACATTCTTCTTCCTCTTGAGGTCACAGGCAGGTTCATGAAGTCTTGAGGAGTCAGGAGATGAGGGCTGAGGCCTAGCTGTTTTTCATAGCTGCAGAGTCTTAGAGCTGGCTTGGGGGTTTGAGGGTGAGGTCTTTAGTGTACCTCTTACTGGCTTTTTATATTTCTTTTGTATACTATTCTTCTGTGACAGGTAACATATAGCATGTGTAATGACACTGCTTCATTTCAAAGCATTCTCTCATTTGTAAGCAAATGCTTGTTGCTTTGGTGCAGTGTGTACTTGGTCTCATTTTTCTTCAGACAGAACCCTTCTGTCAAGGGATGTGGGTTCAGGCTGGTTGGAAGACCATGGCACTGAGCAAGGGCCGTGGGCCTACCTTCTAGAATGAGGTACTGCCTGTAGACCCAGTCAGTGGGAGCCCTGGGTCGAGTCTGCTACTTATAGCAGGGGCACATTGGGACCTTATACCCAAAGGGAGTGAGAAAAATATTTTAGCTACCTACCCAGTCTAAAGATTTTATAAAAGTACAAACAAAACACTCAAAAGGTAAGTGGAAAGGGGAGAAAAGAGAGGCTGATTCTCTTGCAGTGATTGGCTATCCAAAGAGACCTTTTCCTATAGCCCCCTTTGTCTTCATCCTTTATTTTTTTTATCCACTAGATACAGAAAGTAAACACTGGTTTTAAGTGAGAACAGACTAAGGGAGGAAGAAAAGGGATTTAAGGCCCTGTGTACCTTACTTGCCAGATGCAGCAGTTATAATTCTAACCCTCAATTACCTACTAATTTAAAAGCTCGCTTTCTCAACTGCAAGAAGTCTAGATACTCTGGCCAACACACGATCCCATCTTCACATTTATTGTAAAAAATTGGACCATTGCCTAAGAACTTCTCTTTCAGGGTAGGAAACTCTGGGAGTCTCATACCTCCCAGATATGTCTGGTCGTAACCAAGAAACACACTGCGCTTGTTAGGATGCATAATGTGAGGTTCCAGAGAAAGAAATGAATAGAACTTTGATGTCTGTAACAGGCCCTGGCAGTGGTTTGAGAAACGTAATTATCTCTTCAACTCCCTTTTCAATTCAAGTCTTGCAAATTAACCCTGTTTACTCAGGTCTTAAACCTGTCTATATAAATTTTTTATCTCACCCCCATTCCACTAACACCCAGCAGCCAGACTTAGGACATGTACTGTTCTTGGACCACATGCCCACCAGTGTGAACCGCGAGTAGTACATGGATGGCTTCAGGTTGCTCAAACCACCAGTGGTTAGCTACTTTAACATTAGATAATGGAGTTCAGATCACAGCCTCCCAACAGTGAGGCCTAAGAATTCTGGCTCTGTCATGAATGTGTTAATCATAGATTGTCTTATGAGCTTGACAGCTGCTCCTTTGATAAGTCTATTTGAATCCTAATTTCTAGCCAAACCAACAACCAGCCAACCAAGAATAAATTCTTGTCTGGTGCAGTTACACATTCTTTTACTGCTCTTAGAAGTGGTTTCTGAGTTTTACTGGTTTTCAGTATGGAAATACACGTCAACTCAAGTGGGTATCCACTTGCAAAGGATACTCTGGTCCCATATTTCAGGTGACATTGCCCCATCCCAAGACCTGTTCCATGGAGATGACTTTGTCCCTTTTTGACTACGTCACCTCAGACAATAAGACCACTGGACATTGTCCATGGACTTTGTCTCTTAAGGCAAGGACTGGACACAGTGTTTTTCTGCTTTTCTTCCTGAATCTCTTGTGTGCTCAGCCTTTACATGCTTTCTAGACTTTTCCTCTTTCCAGTTCCTCAATGTGGCCCATCTAGCTGTCTGTCCAGATGTCTTGTATGACCACCTTCTACTTCCCCAAGGATTCGCAGGCACAACCGCCTGAATCCTGCATCCCACCGGTGCCAGGCATGTTTGAGACTAACTAGTCTCAGTGACAGTTTAACCTCATGTATCCTCCCCACTGACTTACTGGTTGAAGGCATTCCCTTGAAACCTTTCCATCCACCCTCCATTGATATATTTCTCTCTTAGATCTGTAATGCTTCAGTTACATGTTTGTTAGGTTGTCCTCTCTGGTTCGTTCAGTGAATACACCAAGACCTATTATTATTATTATTATTATTATTATTATTATTATTATTATTATTATTTTTAACCCCAGTCCGAGCTTCCATGGAGAGTTTCTGTTACAACAGGAAAAAATGTTGGAGACAGGTCAGACAAAAAATCACAAGGCTTTCTACCAGTCTAACCCCATTTCATGAGATAGTGGCACTGGCTGCAGGTTAGACTCAGATTTTGGCTGTGTCCCAGCATAAAACATCCCACGAAAAGCTCAGTGCACATGTCCACACCTCCATCTCTCAGAGTCTCCTTGCAACAGAGTTGCTGTGTATGGCTTCTTTTATGAGACTTCATCACCAAAAGGGAAATAAATGTAACAACCTTACTCAATGTACTGTTTAATCTGCTCTTAATGTACCCTCTTATGTAAAGGTAGTAGATATTTGGTTATCTCTGTTAATTGTTCTGTGCAGTGGAATACATATGCAGACACTTAACAGTGCATAGCTGTTGATTCAGAAAGGCAAATGCCATTAACAGGAAGGCTACTTAGGAAAGATGGGCTCTGCAAACCAAACTATATGGTAAATATGAAGAGGGGTTTGTCGTGTTCTGTGCTCTGTTGGTGGTAGTAAGTGTGGTTAGAAACTGTTGTCGTGATGGTCTTAGCTATTTTGCTAAACTCAATTACCAGTTCCTAGGAATAATGTTGAAAATAGTAAAACAAAAACAAAAAGAACTTGACTTCATATTACAGTTACATGCTATGTTAATAAAATGGCATTGTTAGAACGATGCTTTGCAGGATAAAAAGACTTATGAGTGTTCTTTATAGATGGATAGTGTGATCAGTGGTTCTGAAACGTTAGCAGGCAGAAGCTGAGAGCTTCAGTAAAAACCAGCTAGATTTCTTCCCCCAAATTTCTAGTGCAAAATGGGCCTGAGAATTTGTACTCTTGAAAGTTGATGAGGAGTGCTCAGGCTGATTGTCCTGGGCATCATGATGTGAGAACTCTCAGGTTAAATAAGGAGACTGGGAAAATAAGTAATATCAACAGTTCTTGGTGGAATGTGATTGTCATGTTAAACTTGTAAGAATAATCTATTATGGAATAAAAATATATTGGTTAATGGAATTTCAGACCAGGATCCAGATTAGTTCTACAGTCTCTGAAAAACACTCTTGCTGACTTTCTTGGAAACAAAACAAGAATATTTGCTGCTGAGATAAATGGAATAGCTAAGCCATGAATATTTTAGGTTATTTATTGAAGAAATACTGTTGAAAGCTTGCTCTTAAAGTGCTGAGGTGAGAAAGGAAGGCTGAGGATGTGGGTCTCATCCTCAGTCTTAGGTTGGAGGCTGGTCTTCCTCAGCAGATGGCTGTTCATTCTGTCTCTCTGTGCCATGGCCAGCAGGAAGGACTCCTGCTTTACACTTGGGAGGAGATGCTGCTGTTCCCGACTGCGCTTGGCTCCCCAGAATGCGGTGATTGATGGGTACTGTCTGTGGGGGCTTACTGCTCCCAACCCGCCATCAGGCCAAGCTCTCCTAGTTGCCTCTCTGACATTTTTGCCTTTCCTTCCTCTTCATTAGGAATAGGGGTGTGTGCGCATGTGTATGTGTGTGTGTGTGTGTGTGTGTGTGTGTGAGAGAGAGAGAGAGAGAGAGAGAGAGAGAGAGAGAGAGACAGACAGACAGACAGACAGACAGAGACACTATATTTGTATTTGATACATTTACTTTGTGTGTATGATATACGAAATTGAACTCAAGGGCTGGCCAGAGGTAGTTCAGCGGACTAAAGTGCCTGCTTAGGCAGAACGTAGTGGCCAGGGTTCAATTCCTGGGTACCATGAGACTGGGCGTGGTGGCACCTGCCTATAATCCCAACACTTAAGAGGCTAAAAACAGGAGAATCACTATGAGTCAGATCTACACAGTGAGACCCTGTAATCCCTGTACTAAATACAAAAAAAAAACAAAACAAAATTGAACTCAGGACCTCATATTTGCCAGGCAGGTGCTATGCCACTTCCTGTGATATATTTACTGATTTTTTTTTTTTTTTTCATAGTGTCTTACTTTTCTTACTGAGACAAAATACCTGGCATCCAAAGTTAAAGGGTGAAAGGTTTCCTTAACTCACAATTTGTAAGGCTGGGGAAACAGCTGGCTCAGTGGAATAAGCACTTCCCTGGCAAGCGCAAGCAAGGGCCTGAGTTCAATCCCCGGTTCTGCCAAAACAAACAAACTCACAATTTGTAGAGGTTTCAGACCTTTGCCCTCCAAGACAGGGTGGTGTCACAGAGGAGAAAAAGTTCATGGCAGACAGAAGGTAGCAGAACAAGCACAGGTCTTTAACAAGCAAGAGACCTTAGTTGTGTCTTTATGCCCTTCATCTTATCCAGGCTTTTCACGGAGAGCAGAACTCACACCTTTAACCTAGTGCCCATTAGCGTGGCATCTCAGACACTCTATCTAGATCATCCACCTCTGCAAAAGAACCAGCTGTGACTGTATGAGGATTTGAGGGGACATTTAGACACAACCGTAACACATAGCTTGACTCTTGAGCTTATGGATGTACTGTTGCATTTACTTCTAGTGATGGGTTGTGATGTGGAATCATGAGATAGTATATATTGCAAAGTAGCCAGCGGAGAACTTACTGTGTTAGACTTTAGATTTCTTGGTAGGTTTAGTTGGGTCTTTTTCTTTTATGTTTCAGAAGAAGTATTATCATGGTACCTCACTAATTTTTTTGCATACATTTTCCAGTACTGGGTATGACCAATTTCATTTGTTCTTAATCACTTATTTTTCTTCCAGGTTTTATGTTACTTACAAATCAGTCACCTCAAAAATTAGTAACCATCCTTATGCTAATATGCATGTAAGCGCCCTGTGCATGTGCTCAGTGGGTTGTGGGTATCATGGAAAGCTCTGTAACAGTCCACCATCGTGGCTCTGGGTCAATCTCCTGTAGTGACTGTTGTTGACATCTTACATTTCTTCCACATCATCTCTCATAGGATCAAAAGTAGGCGCATTTTAAACTTAATAAATGGACTTTAAATTTTCTTTTAAAACAATATTGGGGCCTGTGGTTTAGCTCAGTTGTTTAAGCGCCTGATCTGGCAAACCTAGTCAGGTGCTGGAGTTCATGGTTCGATCCCCAGCTCTGCATGCCTTAACAGATCCACCCTTAAGGCAGTGTGAGGGGTGACGGGGGGAATCCTTCTCAACTTTTGTTTAGACAAGAGATCATGTCTGCATCTTGTACTGTGAATAACTAGTATGAAGACAACAATATGCAATGTATTAATTACTGTAAATGTCCTACTAAAACAATATTAGGCAAAGCCATTTACAAGATTCTCCAACTTTAATTGTTCAATTAAACACATTGAACTGATGAGGCCAATAAAGGAGAGAAATATGATTCATTATTTTTGGTGGCTGTTTAGTATTCTATAGAGATTCAGTTGTAATTTATTTAGGCTTTCTAATGTTTGTAGCAACTACATTTTCAGTTTTTTTTTTCTTCTGAACAGTATCGCCTAAGTATATACCTATAAATGCTGGTACTTGAAGCTGTCAAATCTGAAGACTCCTTGATTAAAGTAGCTTGTCACATTATGCAGACTTTTAACCCTTCCTCTAGGTAGGGTAGAAGAACCCACATTTCTTTATAGCCCTGCCAACTCTATTAACAGTCACCAAATCTTTTCAAAATTGTTAAACTTTGCATTATTTGCGTCTGTTGGCAAGATTGAATGGTTTTTAGTGTTTTTCATATTCTTACATTCGTCCTATTCCTCTCTCATGTTTTCCTCTAGAGTCATTTTCTTATCAAATTGTGCAGTTCTTTAATGGTACTAATCTTTTGTCAGATGTGTTGCACATATTTTCTTCTAATTTATCATTTATTAGCAATGCCTTTGTCGTGTGTGTGTGTGTGTGTGCGCGCGCGTGCACGCGTGTGCACGCGCACGTACGTGCATGCAGCTGGCTCAGCTCATCCTGGGGCTGGGGCCAGCGTAACATGTGGTGCTGGGGATCAAACTATGGTCCTTGTGCACTTGCCTAAGCCTGCCTAAGCAGGTGCTTTAGATTGCTGAGCTATCTCGCTGGCCCTTGTCTTTGTCTTTTGACGTACAAAAATATTTAATGTTTCCATAATATAGACTGTAAATCTTTTCCCTTATGGATTTGTATAAAATTTTAGGGTATTAAAATATTTCCACGTCTGACCCCAATAATAACACTTGAGATAAATGAGGAGTAATTTCGTATTTCCATCTTTAGTTGGAGACCCTGAATTTTAGAGAAGCCAGATGGCCTGCCTAAGATTCTAAGTAGTAAAAATGAGATTTAAACTTAAGTTTTTAAAAGAATATTTGCATTGGTTTGCATTACAACTGTAATCCCAGCACTCTATGAGGCTGCAGAAAGAGGATCACAAGTTCAAACCCAGCCTGGGTAATTTAGTGATGTAGTGAGACCCTGTCTCCAAAGAAAAAGTATCCTGCCCACAGAACTGTATTATGATTGACAGTTCTTTTTATATTAAGGATCAAGCCACTTAACAGAATATTAAAAAAAAGTCTGTAGTATTAATGAAACATAATCTGCTTTCAAGGAATTTGTGAGGTAAGATACAGTCAATTTAGTAGTGGAAGATACATTGCTGTGTTTTTTGCACAAATGATTTGAGCTGTGGTAAGTCATAGTTTGGTAGTGCCAGGCCATTTTTTAATGAAGTATCATAATGTTTCAGCGTTTATACTTAAAAAATAACAGTAAGCTTCAAGCATAGTTATTAATGAATTCTCTCAAAAGGAAGAGAAGGCAAAAGAGGAACAAATCTCTAACAAATGCAAAAGAGCATTCTCTTTCTCAACTTCTGGGTGTTTCAATGATGCAGAGCTAAAAAGTGACAACCACATTTATCTGGAGACCAAGAAGGTGTATGCAGAATGCAGTGAAGGGTTTCCTCTACAGTGTTTCACTTGAAATTTGAAAGAAAGTGAATAAAAGAAAAACAGAACAAAACAAAACAAGAGTTATTAGGTACATAGGCTTCAGTGATTTGAGCTGTTGTATGTGACAAGACCCATCTGTCTTCTGAATGATAGACTGTGGTAGAAGCTCCCTTCCTCAGAGCTGATGTTCCCTGAGATACTTATGGGACACAGACCCCTGAGCCCTGTGCTATCTAGAAAGACATGAGCCTCACACAGGAGGTCTTTCTCTTGCCTGAGAATTCTTGAGGCTATGCTGTAACCACACCCAGCCCCTTTTTCCGTTTGTACTTCTTTGTTGGGTCCTCACTGCCCTTTCCCAAGCACTCCTGGGATTTTAAACTAAATGATTTAAAATGATAACAGGTGCTGTGTTTATGAGTTCCTTAAGGCTTTAGAGAGTTCAGCCATATGAATTGTGATTCCTTAAAATAGAAATGATTTAAGAATATGCATTTATATGTTTGGCAAGGCCCATGGGATCAGTATATAATCGTTTCATACTTAACAGTTTGCCACCAAAACTTTAAAACTTTTTAATTTGTAAATATAATACTTCTATTTTTTTTTAATTTAAGCAATTCATCTATTTAAACATGAATTGTATTAATTCTAACTTTGTAGTCTGTTTGTGCTTATCTGCCTAATTATTTCTTATAGCCTGAACCTTTAACCAATCTTTTGTCTGGTTCATTCTTTACCACCAAGATTTACTTTCAGTTCCTCCCTAAAGCTATGACTGGGATTTTGTTGACTCAAGTCGCTTCTTTTTAGGTCTCCAGATCTTGGGATGATAGTGTTGGCACTGGGATCCCATCCTCTCCAATCTTTTTTGCCATCTGTAAACACTTTCTTTCTGCCTTTAGTGGATGGAGGCCTTCTGAGGATACATGATGCAGAGTGTTTGTGAAAGGAAACTGATAAGACTGAAGTCATTTTCCTTTATAAAGAGCAGAAGGCTGGAATGGGGGGGGGGGAAGATCTAAGGGATAGATCTGTTGTCATTTTTTTGTGTTGAAAATGTTCTGTGGATGTTCATTCACCCCTGGGTTTGTAAGGTCAAAAAAAAAATTGAAGCTTATGATAGGAAAGATGCAGTTTAAATTTATATCAGTCTCAAAGCATGGAGCAGCAGGGCATTTAAGTTTGAGTACCTTGTTAGTATTTCCTTCTTCATGTATCATCCGTCCTTTTATTATTTTTACTCTTTTATATTGTAGTGCCTAGCCTTGATTTGAGGTACACCTTATTTAAAGTGATAGTATATTCTTATAGTAAAATTTAATTTTAATATTTAACATGTTGATCCATTTGACCTACCTATTTTTTTGGTCTAAGACATTTTGGTAATAGACTGCGTGGTTGTTTAATTTTCTCCTAGCACTGCTGTCTTTGAGGAAGATAATGAACTTGCTATATAGTTAGTAAGCTAATCTTACCTGCATGGACATGAGTTAATTGCCTAATCTTCAGAAATTTTCTGGTGGCTTTGAACCTGAAGTTAATTTTGGTTTTGCTTACTGTATCATCTCAGCAGTTTATGAGAGAAGGAAAGCTATAAGGCATGCTTTTGCTTTTCAAAGTATGCTTTAAGACAGTTTAGATTAAATTTGCTTAATCACTAAAAAGAAATTAGTGTTTTCTTTTTAGTGATTCCATTTTAATTTTTTAAAATAATAGAAAATTTGAGTGTAGGCATTAGTTACTTGAAATACGGGATTTTAGGTTAAAGTATTTCCTTAGTTTTTCATTAAGCACTAATGTTCTTTTGTTTTTCAAAAAGGTAAAAATTACATTGCTAAGAATTCTCAAGTAACAGACGGTAGCTAAGAATTTGTGGACTATTTATAAAACTTAAGTATTAGTAAGAGCAGAACATTTGATCTGAACACAGCTTGTTCTTATCCCTCTTTTAAATAGACCTGTTGTACCTTGTACGACAACAAACAACTATGAAAACAATATGCAATGTATTAATTATTGAATCTGTCCTGTTAATTTGATTTGAAACTGTCTCATTGCTATTTATTCTTCAATTTAAAAAAAAAAGACCCGTAGCAGAGTTATTTTCCCAAAGTAGATATTGTCTTTAAAATGTACGCCTCTTTGGTTTGGCATTAAACTGATTTTAACCCATTGGAGGTTTTAGGGTTGCTTTATGCTCTTTGCTACTGCCAACTGAGTACATAGTAAGCATTGATTTGGTACAAAGAAAATTGATTTTGTATGTTTGAGAAGGATTCATTTGTGGGGTGCTTCCCATATAACAAGTGATTAACCACTATTTTAATTTTTAATTAATCAAATTAGATTTCTACTGGTAGATTTTGATTGCATGAAGTCCTAACAGCTTCCAGATACTCTACTCTTTCCCATATGCTTACCATATGCTGAGTAAAACCAATGTAGAATAAATTAGTGTGAAAGTAAGAACACTTAGTTCCTTTGTAGAGTTCCTCTTGAGTGACAGAAGACAGCTCAGAATCATTTGAGCTATGAGGCACCTTTTGAAAAGTGATATGGAAAAATAACCCACCCATTTATGTGTGCCAAGGTCTGTTTTCCTAAATGTAAATTTGAAAGTTCATTAAAATTTTGGCTTGTGATTTGGAATGCATAACTGGAAGTGAGTCAAAGCCAGAAATCTGTATCCTTATACCAACAACATGTTTCACTAAAGACTGCCTTTGTGTAGCTAGTGCTCTCTCTCTCTCTGTCTCTCTTTCATTTAAAACATTTTTTAAAAAGGCAGCAGCACTAAGTTAATGGTGTAATGGTTCTGGAGAACTCTGATGGAGAAGCTGGAGAGGCAAGGGAGGGCTGGCAGTCCCTGACTGCTCACCAGCCATTACTTTTGTATGTGTGGGACTGGTAACTTTTGCTTACAGATTACTGTTCAGTGTTTTTTAGAGATAAGATAAAAATGCCTGTTATCTTACTATCTTTGAGGAGGTCAAAGTGGACCATGAAGGACATTGTAATTATCAGTGGATTTTTTGGAACTGGGAATCGAACTTGGGACCTCACATTTGCAGTCAAAGGCCACTTTGCTGAGCTATGTCTCCAGCTCACCAAGGACATTTCAAGTCCTATATGATCAGCTGAAAGATGGCCTACCATTAGTTGTTATCTAACGCTAGCAGCTGGTGTGAGCCTTGACTGCTTGGAGATAACCCTAATGTGACATGCTGGCCTACTGCTGACCTGTAACAAAGGGTAAAAGGAAAATCCACCAACTGTTGGTGCAGTCAAGCTCAGTTCTCATCTATTAGTAAGAGACATTGCTACTGTACTTTCAATAACTCTATGTGCAGCATAGGAAGTAATGCTGTAGCTGAGTTTAAGAAGGACTACAGGCTAATTGCAATAGAAAAGTTCGTGCTTTAGACTGTAGAAGCTATTGCTTCTTGGCCTTCTGGCTAAGTTCAGGTGTGGACCTTACAAGCTAATCTCATCAAATTCTCCCACTTTGTCAATACTTATTTTTCTGTTATGTATATGTACATTGTACAGATTTTTATTTTGTTATTCCTTTTTATGACTTTGTATTTAAAGCTTCCTTGATCCATGATATCTCAGGCCCTCACCAAAATTTTAGAAAAAAATGAAAATTTCAATATTCTAATTTGTTAGGTGAAAAAAAATAATACAGAGAATAAGAGGACCACCAGAATAGAGTCACACTCGTTCATTCAGGTTTGTTTGCTCTTTTTTTCATACTGAGAATTGAACTCAGCACCTTGTGCCACTTGCTCAGTTTGTGACTGTGTCTTTAGCTCATTCTCCATGGCTTAATGTGCCATTTATGTAGGTGATGTTCTATGATTAAACAAGATCTTACAGAAAGAAGGTTTAAAATCACTGTCAACTGGTTTATTTCCTCTCTTAGCCTTTGATCTGCTTGAGTTTGGTATGCATGTTTCCTACCATCTTCTGTAGATTCTCATTCTGACAGGATCTTTGATCACCCTGTTTCTGGCCCCCAGCCCTGGTTCAAATTTTCAGTTACCTTGTTTGATACTCTTAATGCTGGTTTGTTTTTTTGTTGTTGTTGTTATTGTTTTTTTGTTTTTTAAACCATTGCTGGATTTTTCTCTGCTGCTTTGTTTGGGGCCCTCCTCTCCTACACAGGAATTCAGCGGTTGTTCCCAGCTCCATACTTCGTCACTCAAACCATTTTCCATGTGTGGCCAGTTACTGTCTAAAAGCATGGGTCTCATTAAGCTTTTCTGTTTCATTTAAAAATATATTTTAAAACCAATATGTAAAAGTTAAATGTATTTCTGGTTCACAACATGAGTGTTTGGATTTATTCATGAGTGAGTATACTGTAGGGTACATATGCATCACCTCACATACTATATAGTGTTGTTTTTGTAGTGAGCACCCTTGAAATCTGCCTGCCCCCTTAGTGACTTTCAAAATACAGTACAGGCTCATTAACTATGTTAGCAAGTTGTACAGTAAACGTCTTATGTCTAACTGAAATTTTACATTCTTTGAACAGCATTTTCCCAGGCCCTGGTAATCACTATTCTGCTTACCTCTATCTCAGTGAGCTCACCTCTTGAAGGGCCCACATGTAAGATTGTGTAGACTTTGTCTCAGTGTGGTCTATTTCACTTACTCTTGTCTGTGGTTATTGGTTTACCACACACAGCGATGGATCTGGCTTCGTAAAGGTCAGCTAACACTCTTCTGTTCCTGTGTACCACAGTTTTTCATCTGTCCATCAGTGTGCATTTGGCTATTGGGAATAATGCTGCATTGAATGTGGAGGTGCAGATGTCTTTGACCTATTGTCTGCATTTTCTTTGCATAAACATCCCCCAGTGGGGACAATAAAAATTATTGATAAATTATTTTTTATGAGCCTCCATACTGATTTCTGTATTGTCTATGCTAATTTGCATTCTGACTAAATGTAAGGGTCACTGTTTCTCTATTACCCCACCAACACCTTTTCTTTTTTACCAGCCACTCATTGTGGTTTTAGTGTGTTTCCCTAATGAATAATTATATTGCATTTTTTTTCATAAATATGTAGGCCATTTTCATGTTTTCTTGTGAGAAATGTTTATACAAGTTTGTTTCTTATTTTTGCATAGAGTTGTTTTGCAATTGAATTAAAATTTGAGTTCCTTACATATATTTTGAATATTAACCCCATGTCAGATGTATGGTTTGCTAATGTCGATTATGTAGCTTTGCTGTTATTTCCTTAGTTTAATAGGAACTCTTTAGTTTGTAAAGAAGCTCTTCAGTTTGATGCAGTCCCATTTGTCTGCTTGTGCTTAGGCTGGTGTTGTGTACTTTTTTCCTTTGTCTTTCACTTGAAGCTCCCATCAGGCCTTACAATCTGTGTGCCCTGAAAGTTTAAAAATCTCACCTATTTTTAAAAAAATTTTATTGATACATATTTGCTTGTATTTGTGTGGTTTCGTGTGATAATTAGATGTATGGCTGTAATGGTTAGGGTTCAATTAATGGTGATTGTCATTTCCATCTGCCCAAACATTATTTTTATGTGTTGTATACCATGTGATTTTGTATGTAATTTTTCTTTTGCCAGTAATGAACATCCTTCATTTTCATTTCAGAAAGTCCTTACTTTTCCTTAACATCTAGTCTCCCTTCTATGGGGTACAACCTCGTCACTTAGCTCATAGTAAAGTCACATTTGCCTATGGTAAGTGCTCTTATGGTTAAAAGTGAATTTGCCTTCATGGTTAGTTGCTTAACTTTGGAAAGAGAAGTCTTCTGCAGTTATTTATTTATGACTCAGAATATAGTACTCCTGATTTGTATTTAGGGTTTTTTTTTTGTCTCAAAGGTATTTTTTTGTTTTATTTTAATTTATTTATTTGTATTTTAACTTGAAGAGTGAAAAATAGAAGCAAAAACAAAGAGAACAAATGATATAAACAGGGTAACATACAATGACACATATGCTACAGATTTTCACAACATGGATGGCTATATATATAAAACAATCCAACACAGATCAGCAGTTAACAATAGAAGTGGATTATTCACAGAATTTGTCAACTTGAGCCATTCACAGCTCATTATATTAATTTAACTTTATTTTATATACCTCATTTTAATACCTTTCTGCTGGATGGTTAAGACGGAGTTAAAGCAAGACCTATATAACAAAAAATACAACTTTTGTATCAGATAAGGTAAATCAGGTACCCTCAGTGTTTATCCTGTAGCCCTGTACCGCTCTTTGTAGATCCCTTGTCAGTGTCAACCTTGTGGATGAGTCTCGGACATTGCTTGATCAATTTTCTCTCTGTGGAAGCCTGAGACACAGTTTTCCCTCCATGTGACTCTCCTTAGGCACACTGTACATCATCGATCGCATTCCTCTGTGGCCCCATAATCTCCTTAATCAGAAAATTTGGGGCACTACTGAGTTACATGATGTTACATTACAAATTCTCCTATGTCCTGAGTCTTCACTGACCTTGAAAGGCTAGGGCCAAAATGTTGGCTGACCTTGCAGTTTTTCTTTTTCTCCAATTTTTGATCTGCAAACTTAGGTTGTTAACCCTCCAGAAGAGAACTTTATTATTACTCTGCAACATATGCAGTTCAGTTTACCCACACTATTAGTTTAAATATCAGACATCATAGGCATAACATGGAACATGTATTTTCCGTCAAGTATTGAGATACTAAACTCTAAATCCATACTGCATATGAAGAAGAAAAATTTTTTTAAAAAAATAGGAATGAACACTTACATATATTTGCATAGATACTTAGAAATCCATCATATATAGCATAGTACCATTATAGCATGACTGTCTTGTGACTTTTTTGTCTTTCTTTTCATTTACCACCCTTTTAAAAAGGGCAGTATAGTAATAGCTGGTATGTCATGACAAGAAGTACATATGTAGAAGATTAGAATGGCAGGCCTTTGGAGTGTGACCTTCCTATTAACACTTTGTTAAATTCAGAGTAGTTGCTTGCTTTACAGGTATCAGCATATATAGTTACGTCAGGGTGAGAATCCTACCACTTAACTGCTAGTTTAAAAAATCTCCTGATGTTTCTCAGGATCATTGTCTTACCCATTTAGTGTGTATAAGTGAATGGTCTTGCCTCTGTCATGTTTCTCAGAGTTTCTCCTTGCCCTCTCATTGTCCAATCCTCAAGTTCTTGCTTTCCTTTTAATTGCATTATGATTTTCTATTTGCAGTTCTTCTTTTGAGTTATACTAGGGAGACTATATGATATTTGCACATGTGGGTCTGGTTTATTTTGCTTTTAAGTATGTCTTCCAATGGCATCCACTTTAATATGAAGGCTTCGAGTTTATCATTCTTTACAGCTGAGTAATACTCCATTGTATAAAAATATCACATCTTTTTCAACCATTCCTCATATGATGGGCATCTTGGTTGTTTCCAAGATTCGGCTATCACAAATTGTGCTGCTATAAACATAGGTACACATATATCCCTATGATAAGATGTTTTCAGTTCTTCTGGGAAAATTCCCAGTAGGGGTATAGCTGGCTTGAATGGGATTTCCAGTCCTAGTTTCTTCAGGAGTCTCCATACTGATTTCCATAATGGTTACACCAGTCTTCATTCCCACCAGCAGTGGAGAAGGGTTCCCTTTTCCCCACATCCTCTCCAACATCTGTTGTTGGTTGATTTCCTTATGATAGCCATTCTTTCTGGAGTGAGATGGTATCTCATTGTTGTTTTAATTTGCATTTCATGGGTGGCTAGTGATGTGGAGCATTTTTCATATATTTATTCGCTTCTTTAATTTTGTCCTCTGAGAAGTGTGTGTTCATCTTGGATGCCCATTTCTGAATTGGGTTTTTAAATTTAGGGGCCCTGATATTTTCTAGTTCTTTATAAATTCTAGAGAGCAGATCCTTGTCTGAGTAGTTATGAGTTAGGATTTTTTCAAAATTTGTGGGTTTTTTTTTTTTTTTCACTTTGATGGTAATTTCTTTTGATGTGCAAAAACTTCTCAATAACAGGTAGTCCCAGTTGTTAATTTCTCAAGTGCTTCCTGTGCAGATACATGTTTGTTCATGAACTCTTTGCCTACCCCCATGTCTTCAAGAGTTCCTCCTAATTTTTCTTCCAGGAGATTGAATGTCTCTGTTTTAGTGTTAAGATCTTTGATCCATTTTGACTTTAGCTTTGTGCATGGTGATAGACCTGGGTTAAGTTTTATTTTTCGACATGTGGAGAGCCCAATTTTTCCAGCATCATTTGTTAAAGAGGCTATTTTTCTTCTGGTAAGCGTGTTTGGCCCCTTTGTCAAAGAGCAAGTGGTTGAATGTGTTCGTAAGGGCCTCTGCATCTTTTAGTCTATTCCATTGATCCTCAGGTCTATTTTGTTGCCAGTACTGTGCTGATTTTATCACAGTAACTTTGTAGTATAATTTCAAGTCAGGAATTGTAATGCGTCCTGACTTGTGTTTGTTGGCCAGGATTGCTTTTGCTATTCTAGGTCTTTTCTGGTTCTGAATAAATTGTAAGAATGATTTCTCTATGTCTCGGAGGTATTTTGTTGGTAGTTTGATAAGGATTAAATTGAATCTGTACAACAGTTTTGGGAGTATGGCCATCTTCACAATGTTGGATGTTCCTCTGCAGGAGCAGGATATATCTTTCCATTTTCTGAAATCCTCTAAGATCTCTTTTTCCAGAGTAGTATAATTTTCTGTGAAAAGATCTTTAACTTCTTCAGTTAGATGAATTCCAAGATATTTCATTTCCCACTGTGCTATTATAAAAGGTATTGTTTCTATAGTTTCCCTCTTAGTGTGTTCGTTATCTGTGTAGAAAAATGGTATTGACTTTATATCCTGCTATGCTGCTGAATTTGTGTATCAATTCTAGTAGCTTCTTGGTGGAGTTTTTTGGGCCTTCCAAGTAAAGTATCACACCATCTGAAAATAGTGCTAATTTAACTTCTTCTTTACCTATTCTTACTCCCTTTATTTCTCCCTCTTTCCTATTTTGAATAGGAAGGGTGATAGAGGACATCCTTGTCTTGTACCAGATCTAAAAGTAAAAGATTTCAGTTTTTCCTCATTTTGTATTTAGTTTTTCATTACTATTACATATTTCTTTACTGTGTTTCATTGAGAATGTTAAATGAGGTGCTTAGTATGTTCTTGAATGAAAATTTGTGATTTAGATAAAAATGGATGTCATAGTTCTTTGATATTTAATTTAGTAGTTATGATCCATAATTCGTGAATTATTGGAAAGAACCATTTACAGTTGGCTAAGAAAGTGAAGTGTGTTTTATAATGAGAAATTCACTGCGAGACAAGCGCTGACTTGCAACTAAATTATAAATCGTCATTACTAATATTTAGGAGGCCTAGAGCAAATCATTGCTGGACTTTCTTCATAAGGAGAATGTTCGAATACAGTGGGTTAAAAATGACGTAACAGAGTCAAGAAATTGCCTTCAATTTCTCTCTGTGATTATGACCTATGGTAAATGTTTCTGAATCCATTTTGTGTAACATATTGTTTGTATATAAAATCTCCTGGAAGATGGAAATCAACAGTTTATCCTAGAAGACAAGTTGCAAAAAAATACTGGTGAAAACAGGAATAGGTAAAATAATGAGTCCTACATATTTCAGTGTATAGCTTTTCCTTTACTTTTAGTTTGAATAAGCATAAAATTATTCTAGAATGTCAAGTATGCACCTTGTACAACAAAAAACCACTACGAAAGCAAATGCAATGTATTAATTATTGAATCTGTCCTACTAGTTTGATTTGTAAAAAAAAAATATTATTCTAGAAATCCAGGGACCAGGTTGTGTTCTTAGGCAAATCAGATTCCCAAAATATTTGTGCGACATTATGTGTCATCCAGCTTTTCCTCCTTTTGATGCTGAGGGCTTCAGTGAGAGGAGTCCTGCAGAAGTGCTGCTTTCTAATTTCCAGAGTTGGATCTTAAAAGGTGATATGGCTGTCTTTGCTGGGATGCAGTGTTCAGTTGTGTTACCTGCAGCCTCTGTGCAAGCAGTTCAATTGGTCATGATCCTCTGAGAAGAGGTTCATGTTGTTCTGAGAAGAACAAGCCTTTTTAGAAAAATTTTGTCCTTTTTTTTTTTTTTTTTGTACTATGATTTTAAAACCCAGCACCTTCACATTGAGCTACATCTTCACCTTTTTTTAGTTTTGAGCCAAGGTCTTGCTAAGACAACTTGTTGCCTGGGCTAGACCTGAACATGAGATTCTCCTGCCTCAATCTGTTTGGGTGCTTGGTCATTTTACTGTCCTGGCTGGAGGAATAACATTTTAAGAGATGCAGAGAGGAGAAGGGAAGTTGAAATTAAAAAACAAAGGATGTATTAGGTACATGTACCAACTCCCCATGATGAATGTATTCATGTGCTGCAAATATCTAAGAAAGGTGCCCAGCTCTACCTGCCTGAGGCTCGCCTTGTTCCAGCCCCAGCCACCATCTGACTGTAGTCAAAGAGATTCTGAGCCAGAACTATCCAGTCACACCTCTCAGAATTCTGAACCCAGAAATTATAGGAGATATAATAAGATGGCTGTTGCTTTTTTTAACTGAGACTGGGAGTGGCTTGAATTGTAGCAGTAGATAACTGGAGCATCTTCTTCCGAGTAGCATTTTCTGTGTCAGTTGGTACTGAGGGAAGACAGGTCTGGGATGAGAAGCATCTGTGTGTAGACTTCAGCTGTTACTACATTAAGGCTGTACCTCAGCTGGGGGTAGACCAGCAGACCTTACAAGAGACAGGCAACAAATTTATTCATGGATCTATCTAGTCGTCGTTAATGAGGGGGTAACTAAGAGAAGCCCCTTACTATATTCCCAGGAAAACATGGATTTTGGGTAATTAAAATCATGGTCAAACTACAAAGAATGTTGAGACTAGCTCTGTGAATATAGTATAAACAAAATAAAAATAGCCTGTTTCAATCAGGCAAGAACTTCTGTTGAATGATTTATCATTCATTACCTTTTTAGAAAAATACTTCTTCAGAGTAGTTTTGAGTTCATTGCAAAAATTTGAGAGAAAGGTAGAGAAACATGCTCCCTCATGCTTTACCTCCTTGTTATCAACGTTGTGCTTCTTTTTTAAAAAGAAAATACTAAAACTTGATCCTGTTGTGGGTTGAATTGTATTCTCAAAATACATATTGGAGTTCTAATTCTGGATGCCTGTGAATGTGCCTTAGCTTGGAAGGTCTTTTGTGGGTAGTCAGGTAGTGAGGTCTCCAGGGGCACTGTGGGCTGAGTCTGGTGATTCATGTCTGAAGTGCCAAGGTTGAGACACACAAGCATAGGCTGTGAGAGGATCGAGGCAGAGCCTGGAGTTAAGCTGCCATGCTGTGGAACACAGAAGTTTGCCAGCAGCCCATTCTGCTGTTCTAGTACCTTAGTTTGTGATGCTTTGTTGTGGCTGTCTTAGGAAGTAGTCCATGCCTGAAGTTAAGAGAAGGTGAAAGAGTTTTACTCTTCAAATTTTTCTTTTTTATGTGTGTGTGTGAGAGAAAATGATGTTTTTTCCCTTTAACTTTATTGAAAATCAGTGATTACGTATATTAAAAATTGTAAATAAATATTGAAATGTGAAAGATACAAGATGTAGACAATGAATTTTAGAGAAATATTTCTGAAATGAATCATAGAATGAGATTAATAATAGATTACACATTGTAAATAAATTATTTACAAACTTAAATGAATATATCAATAAAAATTGTCCAAGATAAAAATGAAGAACAATTTACAAATCAGTTATAATAGTTCACTCTGTGTGAAAATCAAGAAACTTATATTTATATATTAGAATTCTCAAAGTAGAAAGGAGTAGAAAATAAATATTTAATGATTGAAAATTTCTAAATTCAGTTGAACACCACATGTCCAAGAAAAATGAACCTTTTGCATAAGAAATTTGAATAAAATCATACCAATATACCCAAAAATGAACTTGTTCAAAACTTATTATAAAGAAAAAAATCGTTAAGGCACATACATAAATGTATTAGCTATGAAAGAAAAAAATTAAATAGCATCTTATTCCACATTAGAAAGAATACAAAAGACCAAGTGTGTAAGAGACTAGACTAATTAAAGGACTAAAAAGAGAAAAAAGATCTGTTCACTTTGAATTTTATACCTAGCAAAAACCTTTGAAAACTAAAAGTGAAATATTTTCCAGTTATAGAATCTCGAAATATTCTAATACCTGCAAATGTAGAATATAGAAAATAACTAAGACTATAATCCAGAAGGCAAGAGAAGTCGCTGTAGGGGCCTGGATAAAGAATAAAGAGCTCTCAAAATGATAGTTATGCAGGACTATGTAAAATATGTTAGATGAATGCATTTAAAAGGTCATGGGCTGGGAAGATACCTCAGTTGTTTAAGTGCCTGTCTGGGAAGCACAGGGCCCCCCTGAATTTGACCCCTCCCTACCAAAAAAAGAAAAAAAAAAAGGTCCTTAAAGATTTCTAAGAAACCATATCAATCTTATGTCACGTTACACACATTTCTTTTGTGTGTGCGCGCGCGCGTGTGTGTGTGAAAGACAAGTATTATAAAGTCGATGGAAATATACTTTTTAATACTAAAAAATATACCATGTCTTTCAAGTAGATTGTAAGTCAAGGGTACAATACAAATCTTAAAACAAAGCAAGATTAAGCAATATTCAAAAATTAAATAATTAAAAATCAAGTTTGAAAAACAGTTGAAATAAGAAACAGTTTTCATGATAGTAAAGAATTATTAAGGATAAAACAAGATTAATACTGGAATAGTATATGAATGACCAGCACTTTTAACAGTTTGGGGATAGGATATTGCACGAAATTCTGGTATGCTGTAGATATGGATAGTGTTCATGATGCTATGGTGGCCAGGTGTCACCTGTGGGACTGAGCTATTTCCTTGATAACCACCCTGAAGACCCAGGTAGAATCATGACCCATAGAGCGCAAGGGAAGTCATTTGTACAGTGTGCTGATGGAAATATTTTGCTGCTGTATACAAAAGAATAACTGAAAGACTGCTATTGTATACCTCATATTCTCCTGGGTTTGTTTGCCCTATTTGGTGGGTTCTTTCTATTCGTTCATAGGGTTGTGAGCATCTTGCACCCTCTCTAGAACATCTTTTAGTAGTCTGTGTAGGCTTGGCTTTGTCATCATGATATTCTTTAGTTCTTTGTCATGGAAGTATTTCACTTCTCCATTATACTTGAAAGAGAGTTTTGCAGGGCATATCAGTCTGGGTTGGAATTTGTTTTCTTGTAAGACTTGTAGTACTTTGCTCCATGCTCCTCCTGACTTGATGGTTTGTGAAGAGAAATCTGCCATTATTCTGATGCTTTTCCTTTAAATGTGATCTGTTTCTTTTCTCTGGTGATTTATAGTATACTGTTCCTGTGCTGAACTTCTGGGATCTTGATTGTTATATGTCTGGGTGTGGTTTTAATTGGGCTGATGTTATTTGGAGTTTTATATGCTTCAGTTGCATGAGTGTCAGATTGTTTCCCCATATTTGGAAAGTTTTCTGCTATTCTATCAATATTCTCTTTATATCATTTATATCAGACAATGAGAAGGTTTCCTTCTCATTGATGCCTATTAGTCTCACATTGTTCATCTTTGCATCATCTTTCAGGTGTTGAACTTTTTTTTTTCTTGCATCCTAGTTGTTTTTAAGAGATCTTTGCTTACTTTTTCACTAGCTGCAATGGTGCCTTTAAGATCTGAAAGTCTTTTTTCACTTTGATTCAACTGGTTTTGCCAGCTTGTGATTGAGGTTTTAATTTCCTGTGTAGCACTTTGAATCTGCTTCATGCATTCTATTTCTTTCCTATATTGCTTATTCAAGGATTTCATCATTTTTATATTCTGCTCTTTTTTTTAATTAGTGTATTTTTTAGGAGCACTTAGTACTTCTTTCACTAAAAATAACTTCTTTTATAGTTCTCATTTGTTTTTGTACTTCAGAAATTATTTCTGATCTGATTTCCTCTATTCCTTTCTTCAGTTGTTTCTTCTGATGCTATTATTTCAGAGATTTCAGGCGTGTGATTTCCAATTTTTTCTATGATATCATCTTCTGCATTTGATCTGGGTGGGCTTGGGGCCTGAGAACGCATTTTGCTCCTTCTCTTTGTCATTTTATATAGCACTGTCTTCTGACCTGTGGTGTAGAGCTTAGATGGAGTTATTACCTTAGGGAGTATGGATCTACCAAGCTCTAACTCACCCAAGTGGGTGTGGCTTGGGTCTGGCTGCTGTGCTCCATTTCTTCCTGCTGTAGCCTTTGGATTTGAACCCTATTTGCCACTTTGGCAAGATGTTCTGCTCCTAGATGAGCTGGTTGGGTCTTACCTCTAGCCTCTTTGTAGGGAGTTCTGCCCCAAGGTTCCATGAGTGAGGCCCAAGCTGGGCCTGGGCTCTAGTCAAATGAGGATACGGGAGTGGAGGGGGCTTGGGGGATGTCTCACTCATGCGTAGGCCTTAGCTCTGCGTCAAATCGTTATTCAAAATTTTGTCAATGACAAGATAAGCTATAGCCTGAGGGGAGATATTTTAAACCTCTCTCAGACAAGACTTGAATCTGGAAATATATAAACAACATATGAATCAATAGTAAGATGATTCATTTTAAAAGCAGGCAAGAGCTTTGAATAGAAACTTGATTAAAAGAGAGTCACAGTGTCAAATAGGCATAGTGCTCACTATTATTAGCAAAATGCAAGGTAAAGACCAGCTTGGGCTACATAAGCAAGTTCAAGGCCTGCCTGCACTGTAGAGTGAGACCTTGACCTAAAACCAAACCAAAAGATAATTTCCTGTGAGCTTGTGGAAACGTTTATGGTGGATGGGTGTTTGTTATCTTCATGGTGTGGTTTATGTAACACAGTTACATAAAAACATACCACGTTACATCCTATTACATGTGTGATGTTTATATCAGGTGTGTCTCAGTAGAACTAGAATTTAAAAATATTGAAAAGATTTATAGAGAAAATGTAAGGTTAAGTTGGGGGTAGGTTGGGTTGGGGATTAAACTTCAGATTTTTTCTACTGTTAGCTGGCCATTGGAAGATATTGTTGGATGTGTCATATATTTAATGCCATGGAACTGTTTAAATCCAAAGCTAACAGCTAATGTAAATCCTAAGAATGAAGGATTCTAATGATGGGAAAAGAACAGCTGTTAGTCAGTTAATAAGAGACATACAGAATTTAGGCCATAAACTTTGGGGAAGTGCAGCTCCAGGAGAGAAGCTAGTGAAGTGTCTCCTTTAGTTCAGGTATGATACAAAGCCCATGGGGCGATGTTCGGTTCCTTGGACAGGAATCAGAGAAGAGAAGTGATAAATTTGAACCCACTAGCATAGTTGTGCCAGTCCTTCTCTAACTGTGACAGTGTTGTGTTTTCAAACCTTGGCCTCTTCTAAGTTTGGTCCACAGTGACTTAGAAAATCAATCAGGGAAGATTTGCACGAATATAGGTCCATCTCAACCAAATTGACACAGTAGAAATCACACTGCAGTAATTAAAAAGGTTGGTAATTGTAGAGTTTATCATAAACCTATGTCCACTCTTCTGTCATGGGTCAGTTATGCTAACCAGATACACACTTTCATCAGGAGTTATCTAATGATAATTCGAATAGAGTGAAAGTCCAGGCATGAGGAATACAGGCAAATCTTTCCAGAATCACCAGATTATAGTGTAAACAATGGGAGACTACATCATCTCTAACTAGGAAGGTGTTAATGACAACATAAACACCTTTTCAACAGAGTAAGGTAAACAGTTTCTCAAGGAAACATTCTTTAGAACTCAGGAAATGTTTCCTTCTTTACAAACAAAAAACATGTTTTTCTGAAGACTTAGTTTACTTAAGGGTCTATTTAGAACAAGGGTATGATTGTAGAGGGATAGTTATTCACACCTTACTTTGGGCGAAGGCTGCCATTTAAGTCCTGATAGAAAGCATCTTGTTTAGAAGTCTGTAGACTTAGCAGAGCAGTGGTCAGTACAGGTGTACAGTATTGCATGTGGACATATCTGTAACTATTGTGTAACTAGTGACACTAGTCAGATTGTCTTACAAATGCCTAGGAGCTTGCTATTTTATATTTTCTTACAAAACATTATTCTGGAATGTCTGAAGACCCTTCGTTATAGGTAGAATACGTTGACTATTTCTGAGTAAGGGACTGTGATAGAGGCTATTATGCGCCTCAAATAAGAACATTTTGTGTTTCTTTTCAAGGCAAATTACTGCTTCCTGAAAGTAGTCAGTTAGAATTCTATAAACATTCTTTAAAATGCTTTTAAATTGGAATAAAAACAGGTTTCAACTACAAGACTCATGGTAGGGTTGAAAAAGCAAAGTTGTTTAGTAGGAATGCTTTCTTAATTGAGAATATAGAACAGACATATCTATTTTTGGCATATTATTAAGTAGAAGCTAGTTCTGGTAAAGCAGTAAATATACTGTTGTGAGATAGTGACACAGTTTTTTATTTTTTCTTTTTAGTAAAAAAAAACTTGATGTAATTGTAAGATTTACTAATGTTCTTTAAGCATGAGTTATTCATTGCTGACTATGGACTATGGAGGTTTCTACAACTTAGAAAGGATGAGTAGCATTCATGTGGCTTGCACCCTAACCCGCTAGACTAGTGCTCCTCAAACTTTAATGTGCAAACACATGACGTGGGCATCTTGTTCCAAGCTGACTGGGATTCGGTATATCTGTATTGGGGTCTGGGATTGGGTAGTTGCTGCAAATTCCAGTGATTCTAGTATTACTGATTTGCAAATGTCACAAAAGCAAGGGAGTAGGCTTTTATGAATTTAATGTTTGGTATGGTTACCCATCAGACTAAATACCTTACCTTCAATGTAGTGGACCATAGACAATTTATCTTCACAATTGCCCAATTTTTTTTGTGAGAACAAAACTGTAGTGGTAGACTCCTGTTAATTAAGTGGTGTTGTAGTAGTTTGGCAAGAATGGAATATAGATATTTCTTATTCAGCTAGATCTAAATGTATTGCATTTCTAGAGTTATAAAATTGTGCCAATTAAAAATTCAATCTCTTATCCAGATGTAAACTATTGTACCAGGAAAAAAGTCATCTTGAATATTTTGTGGAGTACAATTATGGGCTCTTTTTCCTATGTGTAAAATCAGTAAAAGATAGCGGTATAATTTAGTGGGTGTTTTCCTACCAAACACTGTGTATCGTGATCTATAACATTAGACATTTTTTTTTTCCCCTCTCCCTGTTTATGAATGAAATTGAATGAGTGGTTTATAGACATTAAAACAAAGTCCAAGCCATATTGGGAATTGTATACAACATTCCTATATTGAGGAAATGGTCATGGTGGTCAAACTTATGTGTTTTGTATATGAAAATTGGGAACTTACTTGAAAATTCTTTTAAAGTGCAACCATTTTTAAAGAGGATAGCCTCAAAATATTGGTAAAATTACAAAAAGTTAAATAGATTAATTATGAATACTTGAGACCTTCCCTTGCTAGGAGGCACTCATGCCACTGAACTGTCTCCCTAGCCTTTAATTTTGAATGTTTTGAAAGAAAATTTCAGGCAGTTGAATTATCTCAGAAACATGTACCGTGAATGTGAGATTAGGAAAGTCATCAGAGGAAGAGACTCAAGTACTTCAAGTTGCTTGTTTCTTACGGTGAATCTGAATTTATTAATCTTCCGTTCACTGTGGTTAAAGAAGATTAAAGAAGCACAGCAAGTGATCATCTCTAGAATGTTCTGCATTGCTGCATAAATCAGATCTCTCCTGATGCAGAGTAAAAGATGCACCCAAATGACTGTCTCATATAGCAACTTGATGGACTGCATTTGATGGACCACAGATATGATGCACTGTCCTTATATTCCTAACACAAGTGGGGGAAATAGTTCCTATGGATTTTGAAGGCTGAAATGAGCACCATTGATCATCAATAGTCAGATTTTATTTATTTTTTTGTGGAACTGGAGATTGAACTCAGGCCCTTGAGCTTGTCAGGGAAGCGCTTATTTCACTGAGCCATCTCCTGGGCCCCTCAGATGTATATTTGACCATGACATTCTAATTGTCTTCAGCAGAACTTTGTCATTAAGGTAACAAATTAGTGATTAGGAAATGAATGCATTGCCAAAAAAACCCCTAAGTTATTAGTTTATATCTGACAATTTTTCCTTTGTGCTTCAGATGGTTAAGTATGTTAGAAATTTGTATTCTGGAAAAGTGAGAGGGGAAATATGTATTTCATGGAAATTAAAACTGGTAGCATATCTTAAAAGTATAAGCACTCAGAGAATAACTGGAGTGTTACAGGCAATTGATGTACTGGAGAAAAGGCAGTAATGAAAAAGTAGTGTAATTTCTAATACCTTTTATAAATAGTTATTATACTGTTATTCCTTCATTCTTTGTTTTCCATGCAATTATACTGTTATGGATGAATAATATTTTTGATGGTTATATTTAATTTCCTAAAGTAATAGCATTTAAATAATCATTCTTACCAAACATTTAAGTTAGTCATAATATTTATGTGATATACAATGCTAATTAACACTCCAGATAATTCTTACTCTTGTTTTTTTCTGTGTCAAAATTTTCTGCTGTGGTCAGATTGGTGGAAGTGAAATTCATTTTATAAGAGATCTTTTCTTAATAAAACCTGGTTTGTGAGGCCCTGCAAGATAGTGCAGTAGTCTACAGTGCCTTAGGCAAATATGCAGGCACCACCTGCTGCTCTATCCCTGCCCCTCAGGGTGGGCTGAACTGGCCACCAAAAAGGAAAGAAAAAATAAACAGCTAATCTGTGAAGTTTAGAGACAGTTTATATGTACTGACCTTTCCTAAACATTAAAAGCTAGGGATGTTATGACGAGGTGTGAAACCCTAAATTGGAATTGGATGGGGCAGATTAACCTGGTCTGTTTTTAACAAGCATTTTCTTTATGACTATTGAAAGGGAAAATAACAGGGCTAGAAACTCATTCTTTCATACATCTTAATAGATAGGGTGCTTTCTGGAGATTGATGAGTTATGTCCAAATTTTTTAAAATTTATTTTAACTGGTATGTGGAAATAAAAATTATACTTATTATTGAGATCATTACAGGATGCACAGTATTTTGAAACATTGTAAATCCTGAAATGATTTCATGCATTCACACCTTGTATAATATTTAAATCAGGTTAAATCAGAAAATACCTATTTTCTCAACATATTTTGTCTGTCTCTCCCCCTTTTCCTCCTGACCACCCCCTCCCCTTTTTCCTGCCCCTCCCCCATCCCCTTTCCAGTCCCCATCCATCTCTGTTTCTCTGTTTCTGTCTCTGTGTCTGTTTGTCTGTCTGTCTGTCTCATATTCTCATTCAATAATTGGGGATTAAACTAAAGGTTGTCCAACACTAACCCACATCCTCAAAACATTAATGAAACCAATAACTCTATAATCATTTTCATCTATGTTTGTACTAATAAAATTAATCAAAAGCTGCTTGATGGAATGGTCACATGTGTCCCACTATTGGTTCAAGATGCCTAGCAGCAAGATGTACAAATTCTAGACCTGTTGTGAATGTGTTGATTAAAAAACAAAACCATATATATTTGAAACAGGCTCTTAATAAATTGCCCCAGCAGGACTCAGGACTTCCAATTTTCCTGCCACAGCCTCCTGAGTAACTAGTTACAGGAAAGTGCCACTGTACCCAGCACTTATCATTTCTTTCTGGTCAGCATTTAAATCCTGTCTTCTAGCTTTTTCAAATATTTAGTTACAGGGCCAGAGAGATAGCTCAGCAGCATAAGCACCTGCCTGGCAAGCACAAGGTCTTGAGTTCAATCCCTGGTTATCCCCCACCTCCCAGGAAAAGAAAAAGTTCAGTGCATTGATGTCATCATTCTACTGGCAGTAACAGCACACCAGTCATTGTATCATAATTCTTAGTTCTACTTAACCTCTCCCCTCCCTACTATCCCTTTCCCCCACCTCTGGTAACCAGCATTCCCTTCTGCTTTTATGAAAAGAACCTTTTCAGTTTCTACATATGAATGTAACTGTACAATACTTTTTCTGTATAGTACATTCCCACAGAGCCCAGGTTCCCTTTTCTCCACATTGTCCTCAGTACTTTCTTTCTTTTGCTATTTGAGCAACTTTTTACAAGTGCTATGTTGTGTTACCATTATGTCTTTTTGAGACAGGATTTCACTGTGCAAGCCAGGGTGGCTCTAGAACTCCTTTTGTAACCCAAGCTGGCCTAGATCTCACAGTATCCTCTAGCCTCAGCCTCCTAAATTCTGGTGGTACAGCTTTTATTTATTTATTATCTAATTTATTTTTAATGTGTTTGGTTGTTGCAAGGTCTTACTATGCATCTCGGACTCCTGATGATCCTTCTGCATTCAGCCTCCCCAGTGCTGGGATGACAGCCTAAACCTAACCCTAACCATAGACTCCGGCCAGTTCAGCTCACCCTGGGGGTTTGGCTGACATGGGCTGTGGTGCCAGGGATTGAACGGCGGTCCCTGTCCTTGCCTAAGTAGGTGCTTTAATCTGCTGAGCTATCTCACCAATCCCCTGGTATTACAGTTCTGTATCACCATGCCTTGTTGTGGCTAAGAGTTTTGAGATGATATTTTCCTAAGACAGAGAGTAGGTGGACATTTTCAGATGCTTTCATAAATACTATCAAGTTTATAATTTTTATCCTGTAACCCTCTTAACTTCACTTGGGAGGTAATTGTGATTTGCTATGTAAAAATCGAGAAAACTTTGGAAATGAGACTGATACCTATAGTAGAAAAATGAAACTACCGTGCAATGAAGTTTATATGTCTATTTCTATTATTAAATCTTGGTTAGTTTTCAGAGGGAAGACAATCATCCTGACAGTCCATAAATCTATTAATCTGTTTCTAGATGCTCCGTAAAGTTAAAACAAACCTCAACTTTAGTTTGAATGACACAATTTTTTAGTTTTCTAGTGATAAATTTGAAGGTAGAAGAGAAAAAGAAAAAGCCTTTTCAAGGCTAGATCTGTAAGCTTTTTTTTAAATATTCTAAGTTGTTAATTTAGAAATTGACTGCTTTTTCTCTTCTGGAGGGTTATAAACCTAAGTTTGCAGATCAAAAATTAGAGAAAAGGAAGGGCTGCAAGGTCAGCCAACATTTTCTAGCCTTTCAAGGTCAGTAAAGACTCAGGGCATAGGAGAACCTGTACTGTAACAGCATGTAACTCAGTTGTGTCCCAAACTTTCTGATGAAGATTATGGGGCCACAGAGGAAAGTGATCATGACATAAAGTGTGCCTAAGGAGAATCTTGTGGTCATGCTACCCGCAGAGTGTTGCTTATGTGCAGTCTTTTGTTTGCATTGGCAATAGTTGATTCTCTTCTAGCACAGGCAAAGTCAGTCACCTGCCTTACTGACAAGTGGGTCATGGATCATTCATTCCTTTTCAGTGTGGGGACTCTTGTGATTGGGAAGTAATGCTCAGAGCTTGCGTAAGTGAGCATGTGCCGTTTGGGAGAAAGACCAGTTGAGATCATGGACCTGGCTCAGTCTTTTCCAAAATCTGTGCTAATGTTTGAAATACCCTCAAATCCCTGTGTGTACTTATTGACTTACAATTCCACATTCATTTTGAATGCATCCACTTTGTCTGCCAACTTGAACAGAGTTTTTGTTTTCAGTGAAGTAGTGGTCTTCAGTAATTGCTTGCTTTTACGTTATTTTTTTCTTTCCAAAAACTTTAAAGGGTTAGCAAGTTACTTGTGTTTACACATGGCAGAGCAGTTGAGAAGGTTTCATGGCTTCACTGAATAGTCCGTTGCCACGTATTGTACCAAGCAGGGTTATAGAATACGAGTCATCTGTTGCAGTGGACCACAATTTAAGGCCCTTGGGATTTTCTTTTAAATCTGCTTTCCTTTTGTGGGCAGTCTCAAGATGTCTGTGCCTCATCAGGTCTTTGCCCCTTCTGAAAGAGGCTGTCTTGGAAAGTTTATACTCACTTCGGCTGTGGGTTAGGTTGTGGGTTGCTGAAGCTGACTGGGATGTAGTATGGAAAAGAGTTAAGGATGGAAGTGATAAATAAAACATTGAACTGGCTGTTCAGGGAGTAAAATAAATCAGATTGTGACTTAGCGTCTGCCACCAGACACAGCTTTATTACCACTGACAATAGGGTTTTGATTGATGAGTCTGCAAATAATTTTTTATGGTCCTGGTGGGATGAAACCTCTGATACAGTCTGTATTTACAGCACTCTTCAGTGCTAGCATCACATCTCAGCACTATTTCAGATCACCAGGCACTAGGCTTTCGTAAGGCACACAAAAACTAGATCCCTTATATGCACAGTTCACAGTGAGGTTTGTGCTCTTTTGAGAAGTGGACGCTACTGCTGCTCTCTTGGGAGAGCTTAGGCAGCAGTACAGGTGTCAGATGGGGCTTGCATGTTTGCTCTCTTTTTTGGTGGTGGTGGGGGACTAGGGATTGAACTCAGGCCTTGTGCTTGCCGGGGAAGTGCTTATTCCACTGAGCCAGCTCCCTGGCCCTCATTTGCACCCTTGCCACCGCTCACCTTCTGCTGTCTGGTGTAGCCTTGGTCCTGGAGTGACCATTGTTGTGAGCCATTTTTTCTTTAACTCCTATTTGAAGGTGGGTTTCAGTGTGGTCACACAGATGGCAGGAAAGGACACAGATGCTGCTTTTCCCCTTTTTAAGATGATGTCTTTAAATACTAAACTTTTTTTTGCCACAGATGATAGCAAGGTAGTAACAACCTTGCATATTTTCCTATATGTAGGTGTTTTTCTGACCAACAAATTCTAAGACTTCTGTTAATGATTTTATCATATATGTTTGAGATCTTTTGTAAAGTATATACCTTCATACAGGCTAAGATTGTTGAAAAGGCAGAAAGCCTTCTAATAATCATTTGTAGTGTATTTATGTAGGGCTAACTCTTAACTGTGAGCTATCTGAATCAACAATAGCCTACTCTAAGACTTCTGGAAGTTATTTTTTCTGAACTCTTTGCATTACATTGGCTTGCTAGGCTTCCACTTTCCGGCTTTCCCATCTATCCTGTGTTAGTTCAGCAGAAATGAGCAGTTTGTTCTCTATACCTTGTACAAAAGTGTTCGCTTGGTCCTTTTTCTTTTATAAGTATCCTTTTATCATCCTTGTTGCTTGTTTCCAAGACACATCAGTGTCCAGAATTATATGTCTATCTTTCTTTCTAAGAAAGCACATAAAGTAACTCCTTTGTGCTAAGCATGTAACCTCTTTTTGACAAAGTACTTTGCTCACCTTGCTATCTTTGAATTGCAGAATGTGGCCTGGCTGGGCATCCTGAAGGTTGGTTCTTCCAAGACAGCTTTTCAGAATGAAAAGAGAGCCAGCTTCTCTACGTACCACTTCATCTTTTTCTAAATTTTGCAGACTTACCTGGCAGCACAGTTTCTGTCATGGCAAACTGGGTGTTCCTTAATTGCTTTTAAGGTAAATTTGAGTCTTTCCTAAAGTTTATTTCAGGAAAACACCTCTTAAAGTAACTTTTTGAAAGAACCAAGTTCATGTATTTTTCTTAACTACTTTCAAAGAATTATTTATATCATCTGAATAAGTCCAACATGCATCTGATAACTAAAAATTCTTTCCTGAGGCAGCACTTATCTTATTATTGTGACTGATCACAGGTAGTTAGGTAGTGGGTTAGCTTCCTTTCCATCAAAGAAAAGGTGTACTGTAATGCTTAGGGTTTTGGGAGCTGCAGCATATGAGTGACTGGCTGCACTGCTCGGGGTCTGTGCACTGGCCCATCTCTCGTGTGCGGTACGTGATGGCCCCTCCCCTCAGGGCTCCAGGTGAGAGTGAGGAGGAGGGCTTTGGCCTTCACGTCCCCTTCAGAGGCACACTCTCTACACCCTCAAGTTGCCCCCCAGATCTTGTTCTTTCAGTGTTCTGCTGCCTCCTACTAGTAAAATAATGTCTCTCTAGGGACCTTATTGATGCCTCTGGGTAAAACTTCAGATATAAACTACAGCAACCAGGTTTTATTTCTTCTCAGATAGTTTTCTTTTTATTAATTAACAAGTGCTAATGAAGAAAGAATAAAACTTAGATCCCTTGCCTTTGAGGAGAAAATGAGTTGATGAAGGCTAGACCTTCACCAATGAAGTGCCTGCACAAGGAGTGTGGTAGGCACACCGCGCCGCAGGAACAGCTGTTCTGGGTCGGCCTTTGGAGAACAAGTAGAAATCTATTGTTGTGCTTCTCCCAAAGATATGGTAGCTGATTTGCATTATATGATTGTGTCCTTATCTTATTTTAAAGCTTTACCAATCTTCTAGAAAATTGTGGAGTATGATTTCATAGATTTACTGCCTGTTCTTTTCTTGGAGGAATTGTGTATTAGTGTGTTTTCTCCATTTCTCTAATAGTCAACACCTTGTGAATAATTGTGGCCTGCTGGGGACAGAATCTTTGTGTTGAATATAGGAATTAAATTGTGGAAAATTAACATTTTTGTAATGTTGCATTTCTTCAAAGAGCATACTATGTTTTTTCATTCGTTAAAGTCTATTTCCCTTAATACGGTTAGTTTTATAAGTAGTCTGTATCTCTGCATTTTTGTAATTGAGGCCTTTTGTTCTGTATACTTTGGAAGTAGTTATTGCTGCCATGTAGCAAGCTGTTTAGCTTTGTTTGTTTACTTACTTTTGGAATCTGTGTGTGTGTGTGTGTGTGTGTGTGTGTGTAATCGTAATCACTAGGATTTTTCAGAGCTTTTGAATTATGGTGGCACTGGAGGTTATTCTTCGCACACAAGAGTTAACTTATGGAGGTATAAAAATGTAGAGCTCAGTGTTTGTATGACCCTGATTCCAGGCCAAAGTGCATTTCTGGGATGTATGTATGGAGTGTATGTGTGTGTATGTGTGACTGGCTGACTGTGACTCAAGTGGCACTGCGTTGGCCGCAGTACTGTGTGTCTGTGTTGGAGCATCGTTCTGGTTACTGAAGCATTATTTTGACAGGTGGTCAAGAAATTCTGTTGACAGATTTTAGACCAAGTGAAGGCTGTTCACTCACTCTTGTTATAATTAATGAGACTTTTTTTTTTTAATCTGAAAAATGTAAAAATCTCTCCTTATTCTTCAATACCGCTTCCAGTAGGAAATCACGTTATGAGTTTGGAGGCTTCTAGTCTCTTCTGTATGTGTTTAGTCACTCTGCACAAAACACTTGTCATGTACTTATGTATATGCATCTTTATACCTTTGATAAAAGTAGAATAGTCTATTTTTAAATTTTATTTATTTATTTATTTTTTTTGGCGGAACCAGGGATTGAACTCAGGCCCTCATGCTTGCTAGGGAAGCACTTATTCCACTGAGCCATCTCTCTGGCCCCCTAAAATTTATTAACGTAGGTATGTATGTATGTTACTGGGGGTCAGACTTGGGACCTTGCACTTGCTAGGCAGGCGCTTATGACACTGAGATATCTTCCTGGCCCATAAAGGTTGAATAATTTAAAATGGAAAGTAGGGCTGGCAAGATATTTCAGCAGACTAAAGCCCCTGCATAGGCATTGGTTGGGACTCAATCCCTGGCTTGCTGTGCTGGCCCTGCCCTCAGGGAGCACTGAGGCTGCAGTTGAGACTGGAAGTGGTGGCTCATGCCTGTAGTCTCAGGCTGAAAACAGGAAAATCCCTGTGAGTCTGATCTGTGTGGTGAGAACCTGTACAAAAGAAAAGAAAAGAAAAGAAAAGAAAACAACACAAACAAAAAAACGGAAGTATAGTAACTTTTTAAAAAGAGCACTAGATGCATCTTTCACTGTGTGAATGATTGTAATGTCTTGCACTTTATTATTATGTGTAGCTTCTTACATATTGAGCATATGAGAATTAGGCAGATGGCAAAAATAGGTAGTTCTAGTAGATAACTTAATTCAAAATAAAATGTGTTCTTTAGAATACCATACATAGGGGCTGGGGAAATAGCTCAGTAGAATAACCACTTCCCTGGCAAGCTTAAGGGCCTGAGTTCAATCCCTGGTTCCAGGAGGAAAAAAAAAAAAAGCCATATATAATTATTAGAGGAATCCATTAGCTAAAAATTGTCTTAGAACTCTGTGTGGGGTTTGTAATTCACTAAGAGGATTTCACCAATTCAAGGAAATTTAAATACAATAGATATTTTATATGTAACATCAAACTATTAATCAAATCTTGAATATATTCTTGCTGTATAATGATTAAGAAATGTAACTACAGATTTTACAGTGGGAACCTACATAAATTTGATTTGTATTATTACCATACTCCCTGTCTTTCGAAAATAATTAATGACACTCAAGTTGTAGGTATAAGTAAATAATCATTGTCTGTGTTATACTGCCATATGTTCTTAAATTGTTATTTTACCATACATTGAAATACTTTGTCTTAACTAGGCAAGGGAACAAAAGCAAACCAAACTCAAGAGCTAAAAACTGTTCTTTTTACAGGTTTTAGAGTTGTAGAATAATGTGGCTTTTAGGCAAAGTTAATAGTAAAATGTTGCATGTATTCAAGACTCAGTAAGATTTTCAATGCAGATGTAGGTAGTTTCAAAAGACTTGGGAGGCAGTTGTCAGAAGAACCTGATAGGGAGAACAGACCAGAGGAAGGTTAAAATTCAAAGGGGCAGAACCCTTTTTGGATCCAGAAACTGCAGTGGATTGAGTGTGACCATGTAAGAGAAGTTAAGCACTGCTATGATACAGCAACATAGAGTAGTGATAGATTGACTGTTTTGTGTTAGAATACAATACATATTCTATATGTTACATGTTAGCATTTTCCCACAATATCTTAGGAAAGTTTTGAGCCAGCCTAAATGGAAAATGGATACCAGTAGGAAAATAAAATATTTAATAATAACATTTCTCTCCATGATGATTAGCTCTACTGGATTATCCTTTAGTGCACATAATTTTTAGCCAGTACTTGTATTATGTGTTCATGTTTTTACAAATAAGTAGTTGGAAATGTCCATACTGTAATTCATAAATAAATAAAATTTTAGTTCCTAGTTTTGTTGATTTCATTCAGTGTTTCTCCACTCCACAGCTCTTGAGCCTGTTGTGAGGAACACGTCATGGTGGGGCTGCACTGAGGAGGAGGCTTGTGCACCTGATGGCTGCCAGGAAGAGGATGCAGGGAGCAGGGAGGGAGACGAGATCAGCACACCACAGTTCCAGGGCAGGCGCACATCATCACATGAAATACCTCTCTGGGCCCCCTTCCGTTAAAAAATGCCTTGCTGAGGACCATGCCTTTAATATGTAGGCCTTTGGAAGATGTTGAAGATCTAAATTGTAAATATTGTAGTGTTGAATCTTAAGAGTAAAGAGTGTTTTACACTGTTGTTTAGAAGAATTCTGTTTTCTACTTTAAACATTTAATTATTTTGAGTGTTGTGGGAATATCCACAATGCTGCATCTTAGAGCATTTCTTCTTGTTCTTTTAATATGGATCATGATGAGTGGGGTTGCCATTTAGTTTTCAGGAGTCTGAAATATTTCAGTCACTGCTCTCTAGTTGTCTTTTCCACAAGTTGCTTTATTTTGCACCCATAGAAGACAGGGTCACAAGTCATTTGTGAAATAGTTCCTAGTCAGGTGCAATCTATGATCAAGAAAGACCATTGAGGATGGGCCAGGGCAAGTTTATCTATTTTTAAGAGATAAACTTTTATTCCCTAGCAAGTTATATAGGACAATGTGCTAAATTTTTTTGATCTATGCAAAAAACAAATGGCAAGGTCAGATCGTTGAAAGCTCATTACCTGAGGTATAAATATGACTCATTCATGCTCGTTATGGATTGAACAAAATACTCAGAATAAGAAATAGTCCTCAGATTTTTTTTTTTTTTTTTTTTTTTTGTATTTTAGCGAAGGGCCTACAGGGTGTTAAGGGTCTCACTACTAGATCAGACATATAGTGATCCGCCTGTTTGCAACTTCCCAAAAGCTGGGATTATAGGTGGGCGCCACCCTGCCCAGTCTCCATTGCCATCTCAGAGCGCCCTGGGGGCTGGGCCAGGCCTGGGCACAGCAGGCCCAGGGATTGAACACCTGGACCTTGTGCTTGCTTGCAGGGGCTTAAATTTCTGAGCTATTTGGCTGGCCCTCTCAGATTGCTCTTGTACTATCAATAGATTCATTCTTTTACCGTTAGGTCTTTATTGGAACCCCATAGTTTTATGAAAATCCATTCTTAAACCTTTAGTCTGGTGATAGGAAGAAAATCTGTTACCTCTTAAATGGTGGAGTGACTAAGAAGGGGAGGCAGCCCAGATACCCTTGAAGAGCGCCCCCAGGAGAAACAAGCTTGGCCACTGTGCCATCATCAAGCTCTCCCTGACCACAGAGTCAGCCATGAAGAAGACTGAGGACAACAACACACTCGTGTTCACTGTGGCTGTCAAAGCCAATAAGCACCAAATCAAACAAGCTGTAAGGAAGCTGTATGCCATTGATGTTGCTAGGGTCAATACGCTAGTCAGGCCTGATGGAGAGAAGAAGGCCTGTGTTCAACTGGCTCCTGATTATGATGCATTGGATGTTGCCAACAAAATTGGGATCATCTAAACTGAGCCTAGCTGGATAATCCTAAATACATACTTTTTTTCTCAGTAAAAAGAAAGTTGCAAAACAACCTGAAGACAGGTAGCATTTAAAATTTGTCTAGTTGAAATTTGATAGTAAAATTTCTAAGGAAAAAATATTTCTTGATATAGTAACAAGTTGTGTATTGAAAAGAACTGCACATTTTTTTGGTTGGAGGGACGGTGTGAGATGGATTTTGAACCCAGGGCCTAATTGATTCTAGTTGTATGTTTTACCCCTGAGCTACATTTTCAGCCCTCAAGGGAAATTTGAAATAGTTTTTGTTTTGGAAATGAAAGCAATTTGAAGTACATGAAATATTTAAAAAGACTGCAGTATGCATGAGGCCAGGTAGCTTGAAATGGTGAAATGAGAATAAGCTATAGCAGGGACTTAGCTTGAGCTTGGAAATACAAAGTATTGCCTGAAATAACGCTAGAAAGCATTCTACACAATGTAAAGAAGCTGTTAAATTCTTAATTATTTGGGCTGGCTTGAAGGTATGGTTGGTCATCTTGAATCAGAAGTTTCTTCTAATCTGATGAGCTAGCAGTGTTAACCTTGTATGAAAAACAATCTCCAAAATGACAAATTGCTAATTTGATTGTTGAGGTAAAATGTTAACCAAATGAATTTGTGGTTGACCCTTTATCCTTTCTTTTTTTTTTTTTTTTTTTTTTTTTTTTTTTTTTTTTTTTTTTGTGGAACTGGGGATTGAACTCAGGCCCTTGCACTTGCCAGGGAAGTGCTTATTCCACTGAGCCATCTCCCTGGCCCCATCAGAAAAGTTTCTTCTTTTTTTTTTTTTTTTTGGCTGAACCAGGGATTGAACTCAGGCCCTTGTGCTTGCCAAGGAAGCACTTTTTTCACTGAGTCAGAAGTACATGTCACCCCATGACATCCCCAGAAATACATGTCACCCATATTTGATCTGCCATTGTTATTTTAATGCATAGCTCCCTGCCCCTCCCCCTCCATTTGTCTTGAAGCATGATGTCCTCATGTGAGCAATAGACCCTTTAAATAACTTACTTTAGTTTTGCGTTTGTGTGTCTCGATTGCATCAAAAAATCGTCCATCATCTTGCAGTGCCGGGGAGCAAACCTAGTTCTCTTAAGTTGACACTGCTCAGGTGACTACTGGTGTGGTTTAAAGACCTCATGCACATACTTGTTTTTTTAATGAAAAAGAAAAGGATATTTTAAGAACCCTGCCACAACAGTTCAAGTGCAACCTGGGTTTTAATATACATCCAGTAACCTCTTTCAAGAATGTGTGAACCATTGAAGTTTTCCAAATGCCCTGTGCCTAACAACTGGAAGGAATTTCTGTCCTGATGCACTGTAACTGCTGCCTCTTCCAGGAGACATGCTTTCCAAGACTTCAAGGGGGTGGCTGAAGCCTTGGCTAGTTCTGGATCGTACGTGTACAGTACTTTTCCTATTTATACACATAGTTATGGTAAAGTTTAATCTGTAAGTTAGAGTAGCAGTAACAGCAATGACTAATAATAGATTAGAATAATTGTAAGAATATATAAAATTATGTTAATATAATATTTTCCAGAATATCCTATACATTTGGCTTTTTCTCTCAAAGGAAGCAAGTAACAGCTTCTCTTTGAACTTTATGGCCATCATTACATAAATAAAAGGTTACTTGAATATAAGCACTATGACATAAATTTATCTGATAAGATGGAAACTAAGTTACTAATAGATGGATGTGCTGACTAAAGGGATGACTCCTGTTGAGGGATGTGCATGATTTTTATAATGCTGCTTATGATTAGAAATTTCCATTTAATATATTTGGAGTGGAGTTGGCTGTGGTTAACTGAAACTGGATAAAGGGGGGATGCCATACTGCTGGGAGAAGGCTTCCTAGGATACTGGGTGGGGGAATCACGTGAGGCCTAACACCCAACAGCTTCTCACTGATGTCAAGTAAGTGCAGAACTTGAAGAACTTTAGATGGGCCATAAATTGCTCTTGGCCTTGGAGTCCTTTGGATTTCCTGGGAAAATAGAAAACATTAGCTCTCATGTACTGATTAAAGAATTAAATCAGGAGTTGATAAGAACTCTTAATGAGCAATTCAGTAGCTCCTAGTCCCATCTTTAAAATATGCAAGTTCATCACTGGGGGAAAAAGTTTGTGAATGTTGTACTTTCCGAAAGCTCTCATAGAGAACTTGTCTGGAGAATGTGACTTTGGGAAGATTGGCAGTAGTTTGCTCATTCTCAGTTCTTTCTTATGTTTTACCTACAACACTTAGCTTTCAAGGCTTAGTTTTAGGCATCCCTCTGCCATACCTGTTGTGAAACTAACCCTGGTGCATTTGCTTGTGTCAGTGCCACATTTTGCCACCACTCCTAACACTGCGTGGCTCACAGAGAAATGATTGGTTTACTGGTTTGCTTCTTGCTTTGTTTTTGCAATACACTAATGGTCTCGCTGCCTTTGTGTTTTAACATTGTGTAGTGGAGCTATAAAGAACTAAGCATCTATGTACTCATTATGTGAAGCACTCTGAGGACACAAAGGGTCTTAGGGGCGGCCTTTTCCCCTTTTTTCAAAGGTTAGTTTTGCTCTGTGAGTCAGCTAATCAGTGCTCTTTCAATTAAATAAAAGTAAAATAAATATTCATTGGTTATGTTTTTTGTAATGTTGGGCAACAAAGAAACACACTTGGATAATGAAGAGCACAATTGTTCTTTGGTGCTAGACTGCCTCTTCAAGGTGTCGAGGCAAAGGACTTCTGACCCTCTTTGCAAATGCAGTTTTGAAATAGAGCAGCAACAGATTAGCATGGCTGAATCTGTCAGTTTTTTAAAGTTGAATATCCAAGTGGAAGAATTATGCAGCTGAATGTGTTTGCTTGAAGGTATACTTCCAGAGTTGGAAGTATGTCCTTTGTGTAAAAGGCAGGAAGCGAGGAGCTATGTGCAGGAGAACTTGTGCCCTGGAGAATAACTACCAAACATCATCCTTTGAAAGATCAGGAAGGCCTGAAGCTCAGTGTCAGGGAAAAGTCGGGGATGCCCAACTGGTTTGTGCCTGTAGCTCAGCTCTCACCAAGGCAACAGCACCAGTTCTTTCTGCAAGGTTGATGTCATGTCAGCTTGCATGTATTTTGCCTGCTTGTCTGCATTTTGCCTATTTTGATTCCTTAAACCTACCTTCCAAAAAATCAAGTCAGTGGGAGAAGGAAGTATTTGGCAAAGGAAGAGAGCAGGTAAGAATACCTTATGTGAGGGTCTGTGATATCTTAATATTTTTCATTGAAATAGCAGGAGAAGCTTAAGCCAGTCCCTGTGCTGCGGGCTTCAGGGCTTAGGTCCTAGTCTGTTTCTGTTCATCCTCTCATTTAGCCTATTGTGTTCTGTACACTGTAGCATCACCACAAGTTATAGAAATTAACTCTGTAAAATAGTACCCCTGCAAAATAGTTCACTGTCTTCATCCAATCTTGCTTATATACACAAAATTTTGTGTTGTTTCAAATGTTGATTTTTATACTTTGTAGTTCTGGAATAATTTTATGTTTTAGTAAAATGGGAAAGGAAAGCTAGGACGTGTGCTTCTATCCATGTCTGATTCAAGAAACTGATTCACAGAAAGTAGAGGCTCACTCAGTCTCAAGCAGATAACAGCAAATTAGAATTCTGAGTTCCAGTCCCTAGCTTCTCTAGGCTTTGTCCTTTTTTCCTCTGTGAACTGCTTGCTTTGAGTTAAATAGGTCAAGTTTTTCCAAGCAGAAAGTCTCATCATGGAACTAGGCATTGATTTAAAAAAAGTTGTTTCTTTGCTAGAATTTCTGTAGGATAGAGAGTAGAAATCTGTTCTCCATTCTTAAAAAAGAGGGAAAAAACTTACAGGAAAAGAGACATATAGTTTGATATAGAAATGGAGAGGCCAGTGGCAACAACAGCATGAAAGGAAAATTAATTAGTGAGGTAGTTACAGTGCTTAAAAGACACTCTTCACAGTAATTGCCTTGGAGCACCAGCTCAGAATTAAAAACGTTCATAAGAGACCTGAACACTTGAGAGCCAGCAACATCAAGTCATTATGGAAACATTAAACTTGTAGAGAAAGCCAATTTAAGAAGTTTCTTCCAGATTACCCACCCCTCTCCAATTAAAAAGATTCATCTTATTAGGAACAACGTACGAGAATGAGTTCAGGCCCTACCAGATGAGGGCAGAACAGGATGTCTTTAATTGAGAGCCCTCACATCCAGACTGTTACCAGATATTGTTGTTCTCCCTCTTCATAAAATCTGTGAAGTGCACTCCCACAGTGGGAGCCAGAAAACCCTCTTCAGAAGTTTCTGCTTCAGTGCCTGGAGATGGGAGTTTCACTTGTGCCAAAGATGGTGCTCCTCCCCTCCCCTCCCCTCCTCTCCGAGCTTCCTCTTATCTCTCTCCCTTTCTCTGTCCCTGCCCCTCTTGGTACTCTCATATACCGTGGCCTCATTTCCAAATACAACTAGATTGGGAAGTAGGTAGTATTCGCTTGTTACACATGAGCCAAACAGAGGGGAAGATGATTCGCTCCAGGTCTTACATAAGAAGTGTTGATTTAGAGTTTGAAACCAGGTCATCTCATTCTTGATCTTGTACATTTTCACCTTGCTATGTTGCTCCACCTTCCATCATAACTGCAGAGGAAGAGTAGATGTTCAAGGCCATTTCAGAGTGATGACTTTAAGGTTCTAGAAGACCCCCATGAGTTGTTTGCATTGTTCCCTGAGCAGTGCAGAGTCCCATTCAGCAATTCACCAGCCAAGGTCCTTGTCAGGCTTCTAGCTGCCGTGTAAGAGGTGTATCTGTCAGGCTGTGGTTATTGAACACCTGTTCCCTGTCAGGTGTTGTGGGAGGTACTGGGGTCCATTTAGCGTATTCAGAAGATGTCACATTAATTTCAGTTCACATATCAGGGAGGAGACAGCAAAGTACCAAATCCAAATGCTTCTCCCTTTCACAAACACTGCCTCTGCCCTAAGAATCTGACGTCACTATTTGCTTACATAGGATGTACTATATCTCTCTTCATGCTGAACAGACAGCTGTACCCTTAACTCTAATCAGGGGTTAAGAATATTCTTTTTTGAGGAGGCTGTGCTTTTCTTGATCTGCCCCAGAAGACTTTCTATTTAGGCAGTTGTAAATAGAGGGTGAAGTTGACAACAACAGGAATAACACTATCTCAGTAACCCAGTTTTTAAAAAACCCACATACTGAAATGTACTATCATAGAAAAGAGTTTTATTTGTGATTGCTGTTGCTGCTTTTGACTGCTGTGATTGCTCATTTCACTTCGCGGTGAAAGTGATCTTGCAAATACAATTCAGACTTTTAAAATTACGATACATATTTGATACTCCCATGAAACCTATTTGTATCTCAATAGAACTGTAAACCATAGAGCCAGGAAGAACTTTATCTTTTATTTTATTGAAGAAAATAGGTTCTGTGACTCTATTCAGGGTGAGATCCCAGGTTCCCCCACGCCATCCTACCCCACTCCACCCCAGGCCAGCAGCAAATAGGAGAGGACACTTTAGCTCCCACCAGCTTTATCCTTCCCTTGGTCCCTGGAAGAATGTGCTCACATGAATTGCAGCTGATGGTCAGCTTTCATTTGGGGTGCAGAGTTTGCTGACTTCATTTGGGGTCTGAATTCCAATCAGGAATGTGAAAATGGATTCATCAGAAGTTTTTAAATCATGTGCTGATAGTTTTCACTGTTCTTCCTAAAATGCTGTATTAAAAACCAAGAAATAGGCACTTTTAGGGTTTGTTGCCTCCAAAACCAAAGAGTCTTGACATCTGTCATGATTGAGAATAACATCTGAGACTTTCATGCTTTTGTCCCACTATTCTGGCAAGTAAAGGATTTAATAAGAAAGGAACCCGTGGTCTCAAAGCAAATTGGGGCCAAGTCCAAGACCTGCAACTTGTGTGGAATCCCTCCAGTGTACAATCCTTAGGGCTCCAGGAAGAGAGGAGGCTGAGGTCTGCGTCCCTCTTCTACTTACAGTTGGTTCAGTTAAAGGTGAAAGTGTCCATCAGACTATAGCATGTTTAATAGCATGAAAAAAAAATTGACCCCAAAGTTTTAAAGCCTGGTTTTTACTCTAGATGGGAAAGACTTTGTTTCAAAGGATAGTTCCTTAGAATACTCTGCAGTTATTACCAAAAATTAAACATGACATTTTTTTGCCAGTTGATAATTCCTATCATAGTTACTCTTTGATTTTAGTGTTGACAAATCAATGGAAAAAACTCCTTAAAATGAATATATTATGTGTTCCTAGGTGTGTGTTTGAGCTTCAAGACAGAGTACTATCTTAGATGGTGCAGTTTCTCATTTTAAACTAACAGGTTAGTTTTCATTGACAATTCTAGTGAACCCAAATCAGGTATGGCATGATTCATAGGGCTTCCAGTGTAAACCTATAAACTTGTGTTTAATTTTTGGTTTGTAGTTTTATATCCCATACTTAAACACCTAATACTGTATCTTTGTAACTTTTGGGGAATTTATTTTTGGGGTGTTTCTGGGGATTAAACTTCAAGACTTTTCATATACTAGGCATGTGGTGTACGCTAGCTGTATCTTTATACATAACTTAATAACTTGGGAATTAAAATATTTTTGTTTTAAGGATATACATGCTTTTTGGGGAGTAATACTTTGCAGCGATTACTATAACTTACATTTACATGCTACAGTGTGAGGGAGGCATGCCAAAGTCTACGAAACACCCTCATTAGTGTATTTAATTTTAAAATGTATTCATTAAAGTGAAATTGTTGGGGCTGGGGAGATGGCTCAGTGGAATAAGTGCTTCCCTGGCAAGCACAATGGCCTGAGTTCAATCCCTGGTTCCACCAAAAAAAAAAAAAAAAGGAAAATAAAGTGAAATTGTTGAGACCAGGGCCCTTGCTCAGTTGCTTATAAGCCTGCCTGGCAAATGCAAGGTTCTGAGTTTGATCCCCAGTACCAACAAACAAACAAAGAAACAAACAGCATACTGAAGTAAAGTGAAATTGTTGTATTATTTCTTGTATTAGCCCTCTCTGGCTTGATTAAAGATAAAATCTGCTGATTTGCTTCAAAATTGCAGTAGGAGATGGCCCCAAATCAAGAGTATATGGCTCAAGAATCTTTCTACCTTCTTATTAACATATTTATCATATGGCATTTTGTCTAGAGCCAACTTCAACAATACAACAATTAATGTTGAAAGGCTAATTTTCTGTTCTTGGATAGATTGAATTTGGAACAACTGAGAAAATGCTTAGGGAGACTTTATCTATCTCTCTCTCTCTCTCTCTGTCTGTCTGTCTATCTATCTATCTATCTATCTATCTATCTATCTATCTATCTATCTATCTATCTATCTATCGTTTCACTGTGTAGTTCATGCTGGCCTTGAATTCACTATGGAGCTCAGGTTGGCCTCAAACTTTCAGCAGTCCTTTTACCTTAGCCTCCTGAGTGCTGGGCTTCCAGGATTGAGTCAACACACTGGCTTTAGGTAGCATTCTTTCATTTGCTTTTTCAGCTTAACAATAACCCACAACCATCAGACTAACTTATTCCCTTTTTCAAGGGAAATACATTCCTAATGATGAGGTAGGTGGTTTGCTACAGCAGGATAATTTGTTGCTTATTATATACCTTCTCTGATACATTTCTTTCAGCTCATGTGTGCATTTGGGAGAAACACTCCTGATTGATGTGTCAGTAGTACATCAAGCCCTGGAAAAGTTAGGTACTACAAATCAATGTAATGAAAATCAAATACGGTATTTTCCACAAGATTAATGAGGGACTTCCATTGCAAATGCATAGATACTGCACAAGGTTTTGTTTTGCTTTAAAATAAATCAGCTAGGCACTATGTATAATTAGCTGAAAATTAGGATTTTTGATCTTCTTGGGTTATCTGTGGTATATGTGTACTCATTTCAGTATCGCTGCATAATAGTAGTTACATGGTGTGAAGCCTTAATATGTCAACATAATCTTATATATTTCTTAACTGAAGGTGATTTGTGGCTTATCAGGTCAGAATTTGACATTGTATTAAGTTAATAAAATACAGGATGGCTTCTAGAAGGGGAGATTTTAAGGGATATCTTTATGGAAAGCTGTAAGACTCAAGGGTGTGTGGTATATACCACTTTAGGTAAATTTCAGAGGACAGAGGAGTGTATGCTTAGCGATCTTGTTTAACATTGTGAAAACTCACTGTTGATAGTATAAGCATTAACAATCAAGTGGTTGGCATTTCTGCTGTGTTTGAGTTTTTTAGGTCTGCCATCCCATCAACACAGTTTCACGTTGAGATTTTATATTGTATAAATCATACTGACCTTTAAAATGCAAGAATCAAATTGTAAGGAATGGGGTTTTCATTAGTCCCTCTTCCCAATTTCTCTTGCCATTGCCCTGCAGTGTCAAGTAGTTTCAAGTGTTGGGCTTGATGGGTGGCCCTGATAGACTTAGAGTCCTTTGGTGAATTCAGAGCATTGATTTATTCTAGTTCAGCCCCAAGTCTTGAATATTGATTTGTGTTAATGAAGTCCCCCATCATGTAGAACATCACCTCCTCCTACCTATCAGCCACTTTAATACAAGTTCTGATGGAATTTGACTATTGGAGCAGATGAGTCTTTTTTCCACTGCTCTTTGTGGTTTTTCCCTTTCTAATTAGCTTATCAGTTAGGTCAAAAAATTGGTGTCATTAAATTATGGTCCCAGAGCACTCTTCAGTCTGCTTTTTTCTTTAAACTATATTGCCTCTATTGGGGGAGGGTTATACATAGGATAAAAATCAGATCAGGATGAAATAGAAACTAAGATGGAGCTCTCCAGGTTTCTTCTGGGTAAGGGCAGTGATTTTGGGATGTAGACTTAAGTCTGTGCTGTGTGTGTGAGGAGATTGATGCTTAGGAGTAGACTGACAAGAGTAAGGAAGGCTAGGGTTAGCAATAATTTCAGGGTAATTGATCAACATAACTAATATTGTGGTCTAGCCAATCATTGAAAATTAATGTATAATGGTTCATTTGAACATTATTAGGTACCCATTATTTTGTGGATGGAAGACTCTAAGCCAAAAAAGTTAAATAATTTGCCTAAAGGTAATTTCTGCAGCTAGAAATGGAAGGTCATCAGAGAACATAGATTAAAGGATTCTCAATCTGGTCTCTGAAAAATGAGTAGAGTGGAAGATGCACACAGGTGAGACACGTAGGCTTGATACTTGTCTAGGTTACTTTTTGTTCATTGCTGGGACAAAATATCTGACACCTCCATTTAAGGAAGGAAAGGTTTGCTGACCTCACAGTTGGTGGAGGTTTCAGTCCATAATCACCTGGCTCCAAGGCAGAGTGACAAATGGCAGAGGGCTGCAGTTCATGGCAGCAAAAGACAGCAAAACAGCAAGAGCCCAAAGTGAGGGCAGGAACCAGAAAGAAACTACTTTTCGTCTAAGCATCCAGCACAGAATCCTGGGCATGGAAGCCTTTAATAAATATCTGTTGATTGAGTGTCAGGAATTAGCTCCCTAACCTCTGAATAAATTGTTTAAGTTGTCATATTCCAACTGTAAAAAGGGGTGGTTACCAGCAAGGCTCTTGTGCTGTTTATTTCCTTGTTATGAATTTATGTGACATCAGTAATCTTTTAGGGACTTGGTGAGTAGTGTTAAATGAATCACTCTTATTGTTATTTCTATGGAAGAAATGATTTGAAATCACTCTAAATATTAAAAACTTATTGTGATATCAAATTTTGCTTGACTTCTACCCTTCCAACTCCAAACTCTGGTCTGATAAATACAGTTTGTCTTATTTACTAGCATTTCTTTGTGAAAACAGAATAATAAGGACCAAAAATTAACAGATTAAGAAAAGGTCATTTAGATGCTTCAGTGTTCTGATTGATTGTATTTACTACATAAACTTGATATGAACATCTATGTACTAGTTCATGATCTATCTAGTTAATTAGCTGATAGCATCCTTGTTCAAATATGTGGCACTTGTCAGAGAAAGAAGGACAGCAATGTTTTTAAAAACAATGTATCTCTTGCCCTGAAACTGAAATAAGTGAAGCTTTTCTCTGGATTATGATGCCTGCCAAATGGTTATTAAAGTACTAAACTTTCATTTTTTCTGTTCTTTAGCAGTCTTTTCTACTTCTGTTTGTTTTTCTAAGTTTGTCTTTCCATTTTGAAGTAGCATGTGCTCTGCCAACAGAGGTAAATGTGTTTATCATTCAGTCAAATCCTGTGTTAAGAGTTAGAACTTATGTGTGGACAGTCAGCAAACAACAGTGTTCTTTTAATATAAATGGCTGATTTATTATTAAGTTATTTCCATTTATTTAATAGGATTTTACAAAAATTAGCTAAAATATTTCTGTTAATATTTGGCACTGAATAGGAATTATTTTCAAAGTATGGTGTTGCAATGGGATTTTCTTGTGTGGTTTCACATTTGAGACTTAGCTCATCTTCATTCAGTTTTATAATTCATGTTATGGAATTGATTTAGTGAAAGTTAGCTATGTTAACACTTGTAAGAGCAGAGACTTTGCTTCTGATTTGTACTGATAAAGCTAGCCTTCAAGTTAGGGTCTTCATTACTTTCCTTTTTGACCTTTGCTTATAAGATTTAGTTTGAGTTGTGCTCTTCTCTATGACTTTAAGAGTCTATTGCTGGCAGGAACCTTACTTAAGTCTTTCTGTTGGGCTGTTTATTATTTACATGAACAGGGAGGGCCAGGCCTGTTCATCGGTCTATCTTTCTTTTAGGCATGATGTTCTGGAATACTGTTAAGAGTGACTGTATTATGAGAATGTACATTTTATTTAAAAAGTAGTGTAATATTTTTCAGTATGATTAAGTACAAGGGTGTTTTAAGTACAACATATTGTAAAATTATAACTCAAGAGGTTTTTACATGTGTATTATTAATGTGCAAATAGATGATGAAGCTTTATGTTATACCTATTGAAAAGTATATTCCTACCAAGTGCTGTTAGTATGTTCTGTTGTTTCATTCCTTAATTCTTGAGTTGATATGCTGCTGATGCTAAATTACATCCAATCCTGAGGAGTTAAGTGTATAGCTTCATTTTATACACATAAATCAGGGATATATTCAGCAGGTTTAATCTAACTTTACAGTTAAAAAAAAAAAAGCCAAGACAGTGAAAATTAAATTATTTTTATAAGTGAGGCAGCATCTATTTAAAATATTTAGTATTCCTTTAAGGGTCTCATGCAAAATGAAAACCTTTTCTAATTATGGGGATTAAAAATAAACAATTTACCAAAATGCCTTTAAGACTATTCAGGTGTTTAGGTGAGTGTGTAGTTCAGTAGAGCATTTATGTAGAGTGCAGAGTGCCCTGAAGTATAATTGTGAATATTTTTTGTTTTGTCTCAGTGTCATGATTGCATTATTACAGATGCAATGTTTAGCTAGTAGGTGTTTTATGCTTAAAACAGAGATACTGAAGAACAGTGCATTAACTTTCAAGTTACAAGTAGTGCATAGGACTGGTCTTTACGATAATAAAATTTCAGATCCAGAAATAGCTTCTGAAATGGAAACTGGCTTCTTATGTGTCTAGGGAGGTTCAGGGTAAGTATAAAGGTACTTTTCAGGAGTTGAGTGGTTACTTTGAGATAGAAATTGGGAAAGAACTATGTTTCTTGATTCCCTGGTAAGTTTTTTTTCCTTTTACCACTATAGGACCTAAACCCCAAACTCCGCTCCCCACCCCTCCCCTCCCCTCCCCTTCCTTCCCCTCCCCGTGGTGCTGAGGATCTTTTGCTTGCCAGATGCTAGCCGTATATTTTTATTTTTCATAATGTGTTTTCTTGCAGTATTTCACTGTTGAGTGCATTTTAATACACAACTTGGGAAGGTTTTTCCATTGCTGTTTGACTGTATTATATGTAGTCGGCTTTGTGAGTTTGAAGGTACACTGATTAGTATTTATAGAGTGAAGGGGGAGGGGATGCCTTTACTGTGAAGACAAGGAGAGGATCACGGCAGGGAGATGGACAGATCCTCTGACCTGAGACAGGGAGGATGAGACTTTATGGACTTTTGCTAGGGGAGGAGTTTGAGGCCTGGGTTTAGCAACACCCAAGGAGATGGATGGAGGCTCCCTTATGTGGGCAAGAAAGGTAAAAGGAAGCTGTGCCTGGGATGGAGTGGGTAAGGAGGAGGAAGTGGTCACTGGGAAGATAAGCTGCTGTTTCGGGGATTCAGCCACGTTGGATCAGGGCCATGATAACTTAGCAGTGTGTACTAGGGCTTTAACCTATCCAGTATGAATCACCTGCTGGCACTTCTACTGTGGACTGGGCTGAAAGAATTCTAAGCAGTGAATTCTTTCTTTTTCATATAACGCTGTCAAGGATCATGAGGCCAAAATAAAAAATACATCTAAACATATTTAAGTTAACTGGAAATATGTATATCTTAGTCTTTTTTGGGGGGAAGTTTTAGGGAAAATGTGAAATGAAGCCCCCTACTGTACATTTTATATTCAGCCAATATTGGGTGATTGGTTGAATTCTAGTTTACAGACAGTGTTCTCAAGTCAGTAGGGATTATCTCTGTTGTGCTTTCAGCATAGGTGATCTCTGAAAGGATGCAGGGGCTGTGTGAGGTATGGCAGTATTAGGGTTGTTTTATTAACGAGGGAACAGAATACAGGTGTCCCGGGTGAAGGAGCCAGGCACCCTCTGTTCTCCGGCTCTGAGTTGTTCTGCTCTTCACTTCGCCATGCACAGACCTCACGTGGCCACAGCGTGCTGGCTGGCTGCTGTCCTCTCCCAGGGCAGTGAGCAGAAGACTTCATTTGTATAGCCAGCTGAGGCAGTGTATTTGAGAATGCTCATTCATTCAGGATACAGTAGTAATTTCCAGCAGCCTCTTAACTGCTTCTTTCAACTTTCTGTACTCTGCATTCTTAGCTTATTTGGTGGATAGTCATTGTGCCTTGGACATTATTTCCATACTTTTGTTCCCACTCTTAAGAGATTTTTATTATTCCGAAACAAGATAAAAAGTTCCTTTTGCTCCTAAATTCTTTTTCAATATCCATTAAAAAAACCTTCCAGTTATATTTTTATAGTATCTCAAGGTTGAAAAGAACCATCCTGCTGAAAAATTGCCATATGAAGCAGTAGCCACATTCTTGTGTACAAGTCACTTGTTATCACAGTATTATCATCCTCATTCTTCATTGTTTTAGTATATAGTGGAGCTCAAATCTATTGGGTAGTCTGTACTTATGCCACTTCATATTGTAGTGCTGTTGTGGAACCCATAAAATGCTGAAAAGGGCTTTGTGTGGTGTATGTGCCTGTAACCCCAGAACTGTGGAGACTGAGGCAGGAGAATTGAGGCCAGTGTGTGCTACACAGTGAGTTCAAGGCCAGGCCTGAACTATGTAATTATGTTAATATAGTGGAGAAAAACAAATTTGTTTTATTTTAAATTGAAAAAGTTTCAAAAAAAATAAAAAAGTTTCAAAACTGGTTGGTAATTAATAGTTAAAATGTTTCACATTATCTTCTAAATATTTGCTCAGATTATAAGATACAGGCATGAAAGATTAATCAAGCAACATAAGCACAAACTATTTAGTGGTACCAGGGAAAATTGGCTAAAATTTTTTCCCACTCTGTGGGTTTTCTTTTCACTCTGTTGGTGATCTCTTTTGTTGCACAAAATCTTTTTAATAGATGAAATCTCACTTGTTAATTCTTTGAGGTATTTCCTGTGTAGTTTGGTTTTTGTTCATGAAGTCTCTGTCTACTTCTGTCGTCTCTGTCTCTGTCTCTGTCTCATGTATTTAGTACAGGGTCTACGGGTCTCCTGTTTTCAGCCTCCTGAGCACTGGGACTACAGATAAGGGCCACCACGCCCAGTCTCAATCTCTGTCTCAGTATGCTCCAGGGGTGGGGACAGCACTGCACACCAGGGACTGAGCCCTTGTCCCTGTGTCTGCCTAAGCAGGTGCTTTAATCAGCTGAGCTATCTGGCTGGCCCTTGTCTTCAAGATTTCTGTTTATTTTCTCTTCCAGAAGATTTTGTGTTTCTGTTTTAATACATAGTTCTTTGATCCATTTTAACTCTAGTTTAATGCATGTTCATATGACATACATGGATCCAGTTTTAGCCTTCAGCATGTGGAAAGTCAATATTTCCAGCACTGTTCATTCAAGAGGCTGTCTTTTTTCCAGTGAACATATTTGGCGCCTTTGTCAAAGATAAGGAGGCTTAGTGTGTTGTAGTTGTTGCTGTATCTTCTAATGTGTTCCATTGATCCTCAGGTCTTTTTATGCCAGTATCATGCTGCTTTGATTTTATGCCAGTATTACATTAACTTTGTAGTATAATTTTATCATAGTAGCTTTGTGGTATAATTTCAAGTCAGGGATTGTGATACCTCCTCTGCCTTTCCTTTGTTGCTCAAGATCGTCTTTGTTTTTCCAGTTTGTTGGTTCTCTCTCGGCCGAGGAGATGGCTCAGTGTGTGTCTGTCTCTGTCTCACTGTCTGTCTGTCTGTCTGTCTGTCTGTCTGTCTGTCTCTGTCTCTGTCTCTGTCTCTGTCTCTGTCTCTGTCTCTGTCTCTGTCTCTGTCTCTCTCTCTCTCTCTCTCTCTCTCTCTCTCTCTCTCTCTCTCTCTCTCTCTCTCTCTCTCTCTCTCTCTCTCTCTCTCCAAATGGATTTTGGGACTGTTTTCTCTAGCTTTGTGAAGTATGTTTATGATAGTTTCATTTGAATTGCCTTCAGTCTATATGAAGTTTAGGGAGTATGGTTATTTTCGCTGCATTGCTTCTTCCTATGTGTGGTCAAGGTATATCATTTTATTCTCTGATACTGTCTTCAATCTCCTTTTGCAAAGCACTGTAATTTTCACTGCATACATCTTTTACTTTAACAATCTAACAAATGATTCCTAAGTATTGAACTTTTTAGGATTCCAAAAATGAGTTAATATTATTGAGAAAGAAAACAAATTTATAGATAAAAACATCAACTTTATTTTGTCCTCCCTCTAAATAAAAAAGCAGCACATCTTAGCAATAGCTGGACCAAGTATTGTACGAAATTCAGGTGAAACATTGATGTTTAAAAGCTGTCTGAAAAGCTTTTTCACTTCTGCAATATACAGAAATCATGGGGGTGATTTTAGGAAGTAGAACTCTTTGGCGACTTTTAATGTATTTGTTCAAAAAATTAAAATGTCACAGAGTGCTGTGTTTCAGATGACCAGCTCTCAGGCATACCAGCAGACAGTGCAGTAGTGGTGCTCCTGCCAAGTTGGGGGTGGTTCTAGGTGCTTCCCTAGAGCATTGCTTTCCCTGCAGCAGATGTTGCTTTTCCAGGTGAATCTTCTGACATAAGACTGTTCTGCTCAAGTTGTAACTTGAAATAAAAGACAATCATTGTTGGGTTGGAAATCTCAGTTCTTTTCAACTAACTGATGCTCCTTTAGAATTTGCTGTCTCTTGAACAAAAAAATATAGTTTTGCTTTTTCCCATCAAATCAGCCTATAAATGTAGTTTCAATAGGCTAATCATTTGAAGCAACATTTTATAATTAATGATCCTGTTTTCTATGTAAAATTTTGTTTTATTTTCTACTTGGACTTGCACTTATGAGTGTGTATGACATAAGGTTCTATATAAATATAAACTTCTTTATATCATACATTTCCTTTTTCTTCATTTTCAGAGGTTTGCTTGTGGTTCCTTATGTTCAATTGTACTTTTTCAGTGCCTTTGCTCATATATTCAGCCTGGGGATCAACTCCTGGCCCCTGTGTCTGCCTGCAGGCTCTTTAATCCACTGAGCTATTTGGCCGGCCTCAGTTACAGTTTTAGAATTGCATATGAATATTAAGAATCAACAAGGTAAGAATAGTTAATGTAACTGAAATAATTAACTGTTATCATCATTTTGCAGGTAAATGAAGGAAGTACTAAAACAGGGAGAAATGTGTTTTTTTTAGAAATGGGCTGAATATAAGCAATGGAGAATTTGTGTGAGAGAGAGTGTGTGTGTGTGTGTGTGTGTGTGTGTGTGTGAAAAGAAAAAATCCAGCAGTTGCTATTTGTTCTTTTCACAATGTCACGAGGATACAGAGTTAGTCATGCTTGGTGTGGCAAGCTGCTCTGGTGCTCAGACTTGTAGCCACCAGCCACTGGTCTTGGCTTCTCAGTGCTGATGTGGGACTCTCCAGGAAAGTAAGATGGGCTGTGCAGAAGGCTTTCCCTATTCATGTGTGGTGGGACTGAGTCCAAAACATGTTCCAGCTGGGCAGGACAGTTAGCATGAAGCAGGGGTAGTGTAGTAAGACTCATCTCAGGGGCTTCTCTACAGTAAGTAAAGCCAATAATTTTGTGTGGCCAACTGGGCCATATCATTTTCAGAAGTATTCTGTTTGGCATAACTTGTAGTGTCCAAAAACTAAACTATCCAGATACTCTGGAGATGAATCTGCTAGCTTTTCCTGAGAAGGAAAAACTGTTTCGCATGTTACTTTTTAAAATGAGAATCCTAAGGATTTGCTAAACGATTGTTTGTGTGACAAAATGCGTCATATTAATCAAATTATTTTTTGTATGTGTAATTTACTGTTTAATCACAGACTTTTTTCTGTACATCAAACATGGCTCTTTTTCAAGTGATTTTTCTCCTAAAGGAAAATATGAAAAATTTCATTACGGATTTACTGATTAATAAGAATTTGATTTAATGTGAGTTAGCCAAATCATGACTTTCTCTTTATACATCTTTTTCAACTTAAGGATTAGATAGATTAATTGTCAATGTATAGTTATTATCATGCCATGTATTATATACTGTATTTGGACCTAAATTGTGCAAACTGGGAGAAAAGTCCAGTTATTTTTTATAATAATTTTGATCTGTTCCTCTCAGTATGAGTTTTGAGTACTGTGTTCTGACAAATTCACACAATACATATGCTTACTTGAGCACAGAGTAGAAGCTTGGAGTACATAGCCTGTAGTAGAAATAGGATAGAAAGAGAGGAGAGATAATCTGTTATTTCTGTATAATGTTAGTTTCAAAATGGCCCTAGAGATCTTCTGATCCAATTGGTCAATGAGGTTAACTCAAATATGGTACTATCATCAGAATTAGAACTAGTTTCATACTGGGTACTTAGCTTTCAAGAGATGATTCCTCTGTGACAATGCTTTCTGTCATTTGTACCAGTTTTTATAAGCTCGTGTTGCTTATGGGGTGTTTGAAGAAGAGCTTGATTGGCTCATGTTAACTCACCACTGTGATTGGGAAGGTAATGATTTTGACTGGTGAATTAAGAAAAGTAACATAAATATTCAAAAAATTCAAATATTTCAGTACCTGTTTTCTGATTCAACGTTTGTGCAGGCAATTACAGGTTTGAGTGGTGATATGGTTTCTGACTTCCTGAAACTCAGGGTCTCTTGAAGTAGTCTTTTAAGAGGTGACTATCTCAGGATTTTTACCTTTTATGTCATCCTCAAAATTGTGGAAAAACAATGAGACATTCTTAAATAGCTAACATGGCTGGATTTTAATTTAGTATGCACAGTTTTAAGAATAAAAATTAATCACTTAATTTGACTTTTTACAGATTAAAAAAGGTGCTTGCATTGACCTTTCTGTAGGTTTCTTGCATTTTTATTATGCATGAAAAGTTTATCATTTTCTAGTATTTAAGGTCTCTGGTTCCTTTACAAATGTTCTTCATTGTTACTGATGAAACATTACATTTAAAATAATTGAGGTATGAATTGGAAAATATTTTCTTGTAAAACTAGACACCTATACAATATTAATAGCGCATTATTTCCTTTAGGGTGGTAGGAATTCTAAGACCTTGAACTATAAGATGTGCTCACCAATAGCTGTTTCCTATAATGGAGCAATTTACATGCAGAATAGAGAAAATGAATTATACAGAAGAGTGTTTAAGGGAACAGCTATAACTTATCTGGCCTATGAAGCAGCCACAAAATAAACCTCCTTCCAGTGACATTGACATGATTAATCCTGACTGACCTGGACCTTATTCTAAAGGGCACACCAACCTGGAAATGCCATGAGCACAACAACAGCCACCTCACTTTGGTGCCACTGCTTGGAGAGTTTAGTAGTGTCCCCACCCACTTGAGTGTTTAGAGTATTTGAATGTTAATTGGTAGTTGGTCAATGGATACAAGATAGAAGCTGGGGGTAAAGTCAAGCAAGGTGCCTCACTTATTAGTGAGTTTTTCTGATGTCAGCTTGGGTGAAATTTTCCTAAAGTGATCTAGAGGACAATCAGAACTCAGAATCTTGCTTTTAGTGTCTAAACCCCTTTGTATTTGTATTTGTATTTGTGGCATGTATTGCCCCTTTTCATTTGTATTATCAGCACCCCTTTTTGTACTATCTCATGTGTGCTATTCTCCTCATAGTTTCCTTACAGCTGTGCTTGCAGACTTTTAGGTGTGTCTTCCCTGTTCAGGGAAGGGCAGCACAGTCTGTCTAGTTCTGATCCAATCAGTACCTCTACTTGCTGTCTATTGAAAACTTACAGGTACCAGGTCCTGGACTGTAAATTTATGTTTATCACTTTTATTCCATTCAGGCTTCTAGATCAAAGTCTCAGAGTGGATGGCATATACATTATAGAAATATATTTCTATTCCTGAGAGCTGCACTGTATGACCCAGCCATCTCCCTGAGGCCTTACTTCCTTGTACTGTTACTGTTAAGATATTGGATGTTAAAATATAGATGGGTGAGGTGGGCAGAAACATTCAGTCTATAAGGTTGCCCTGCTTAATTTTTACATTGTCTAGAAAAGGAGCTCAAGTTTCAGAGAGGTGAATGAATTCACTTTGCAGAGGTAACCTGGTGTTTGATGTGGATTGTAGATTGGAAGTCAGATATGTTTGTTGGCTGCTTCAGCCTGAGCCCTTGACATATTCTTTATATTCCTGAGGTAAATATTCTTTTCGTCTTTGAGGAGAGTGATCGTTAGCTGGTGAGATTCCTTGATGTATGGTTAAAATGTTGAAGCTTTGATTCTGACATTTAATACATTTGGAGGCTCAAAGCAGGGATGTTAGTACTTCATGGCCTTGAAACTGGGATTTAAAGAGCAAAGGTTACTGAGTTGCCTCAAGGTGTGAGGGATAGAAAGAACCTAAGGTGGGACAACTCAGTGTGGGGGAGTTGGAGGTGGGGGTGTTTGACCGAAACCTAGAGGTTGAGGGAGGTGCAGAGGTGGGAAGTTTGGGTGCTGAAGCAGACTTGGATTTCAGCTTGTATAGCTTTACTGTGTGAAGCCATGGAACTGTGGTTTTAAGCAGGGTAATTTCAATTGGCTTTTGACTGACTTCAGTTTAATGGGAACTCTGGAGGGGTGTAGTCTAGTTTCCTAGGAATTCTTTTCCTCAGAGGTTGCATAATAGTTTTGCTTCTTGCTAATTCCATATGAAATATGAAGTCCTATTGTATCTTTCTTATTCTTATGATGTGATTATATTTTAAAGCATTTAACCTTTTAATTAAGATCAAGTGTAAAGTGTTTGTGTGTATGTCTGTCAGACTTGCGATAACCAATCTTTTGGCAAGGGGAAAAGATGAGGGTAATAATTTTTATGGTCATCAATAAAATAGAGAAGACTACAGAGGGTGGCATCTCAGACGGCTGAGGGTAGTGCACTCGTTAATAACCATAGGTGACTTCAGCAAGCTATGCTCAGAATGTCAATAAATAAGTTTTTGTTTTAGATAGGACAAATTGTTGTCATAGATTCCACAGAAGAAATAAAGAATAGAAACTCAGCTTTGGGACTATGAAAGGGTTGGGCAAAGTGTTGTCTATACAATACAATGAGATTTTTTTTTTTTCTTTAAAAAATTTTTTTTTTCTGCCACTACCAAAAAAAGGGGGGAACTTTAAAAAAAAAAATCTATTCTCATCTTTCCTATTTTCTTTTTTAATGTTGCAGTGTGCAAAGATCCACCTTACAAAGTAGAAGAATCTGGGTATGCTGGTTTCATTTTGCCAATTGAGGTTTATTTTAAAAACAAGGTATGTAATCTTTACACATTAATTTTTCAGAAGATCTTCCATTACTCAAATGTTACTTAAAATACTTGTGATTTATATCACTTCTAACACTAGATGGTTTTAAAATGAAAGTTAAATTTGTCTCGGAACTTTGGCTATTGTTATCTACCCTTAGGCATAGAAGGAGTGGCTATAAAAAGATAATTTGAATTATATAAAGTCAGTTTATATGATATTAATTAAACTTTTAAGAGAAGAATGATTACCATTTAGAAAACAAATAGTACATGTTTGTAAAAGAATTTTTAGTGAAATGTTACTTGTTTTGATATTTCTAGAATTTTTTTGACTTACAAATAACAATCTCATGTTATCTTTAGGTAATACATATACTGACATTTATATACAGTTATTTCAACTCAATGTATTATACATTCTACTAGATTTAAAAGCTATCAGGAACATGTATATTGCAGAATACAAAGACTGCAGTATTGCAGAAATTGCTGAAATGATGTGGGCCTTATGTTTCTTGCTTATAATTGAGTACATAAGAATATCTGCCTCATAAAGTAGTTAGTATGGTTAGATAAAATGATTTTATGTGAATTGTTTACAGCAGTGCCTCATTTTAGTAAACACTCAATGAATGGTATTTTTAATCATGCCATTCCTTTTCACTCCCAGAATCATAGTCTCTACAATGTGTCCCTTTTGCAGAAAGGTATCCCTGGACAGGTAAAAGCTCATGGTGTCTCAGTTCATGCTCCATGACAGTAGAGCCTGGAGACAGCAGCAGCATCCGGACCCAGGCTCGGCGTATGGCCCCACACCATGGAGCTGGAGTCTGTGTGGGTGGGCTGCGAGGTGGGACTGTGCACATGGAAGGAGGGTTTTTGTGATTGTTAATATTTTTTCCTCCTGGCCTTATCTTCTCATGCACCACTTCCTGCACTACCATGTTTTCTTCACACCTTCTCTGTTAATTGGCATTTTCCTATATTCATATTTTGGGGATATACGTGACCGCAACTTCTTTTTGCCTGAATATTTATATGCTTCTTGTACTTTGACAGTACACTCAGGGTTCACATGTGCCATTTTCTTTAGCAAGTTTATAAGAACTTTTGAGAGGGGAGATTCATCCATGCTATATAGTGTGCCAGCACTCCTTTTTGTGGCTGGGCAGTACTCCACTGTATGCCTGTGTTGCGTCTTTTTTCTTTTGTAAGTTGATCACCGTTTCACATGTTCCTGCTTCTTCACTGTACGAATAATGCTGGTTTGGGTAGTCATTTACAAGGGCTTTGTGGACAAAATCCCCAAAGGGTATACAAAGTAGAATTGTTTACCATGTGGTAATTCCAAGTTTAACCTACTGAGAAAGCGACAGCCATTTTACAGTCCTTTTGGCGGTTACCAACGTTCCAGTTTCTTGCAGCAATTTTTCATTTTTGTTAGTCATTATAGTTGATGTGAGGTAGGAAAGTGCCTCCTTTTTTTTAACTTTTAATTTCATTTCCTAATGAACAGTTTTCATATATTCATTGTCCTTTTTGTATGTGCTTTTTAAAAAATGGCTATGAAGATCCATTTTTCATTTTACAATGTGTTTTTAAGTGATTGTGTTTATTTTATTTTGTGATTGTGTTTATGAGAAAAAATTCAGAACCCATCTCCCTTGCCCTTCCTCCTTTATTAGTATCTTGGCTATTTAATTAGTGCTGGTCATGTGATGCTCTATTTTGTCACATCCTCCTTTCCAGTCGTAAATTTTATTTAGGGATTGGCTTATTAAAGAATCTATACTTCATAAATTTTTGCCTCAAGGACAATACGGAAAGGACAATTCTAATCCTGTGTGATGGATAGTGTGGCTCTGCATCGCCTGCTTGTGTGTTAACTTTAACAGCACGGGCTTCAGTCTGGAGATATACAGGAGTGCATACTTTCTAATTCTTATTTTGATTTAACCTTTCATCATTTTTACAAGCTTTTAGTTGAGAAGCAAGTTTTATGGCTTTCCCACCTACTGACTTTGCAGAAATAACTGGAATCTTTCTATACGCTAGATTAGAAAAAGAACAGATGAAAGATACAGAGACAGCAAGTAGGGGACAGCCCCCCCCCCCCAATACTTCAGCGTGAAAGGAATGCAACAAAGTAAAAAGTTATAGTAGAAGCACCTACGGTAGTTGTTTTTGTGACTCTTAAAGATACACAAGATTTACTGGAGCTTTTCCTTTTCAATTATGAAAAATGAGGTACATAAAATAAAAAGTTGTTATTGCTTTGGGGCCACTATAAAATAGATATAGACTGAACACTATTAAGTAGATTTCATGTTTAGTATTCAGATTATTTCTAATTTTAGGTATTTTTAAGATTCTGTGTTTAATAATAATTCTTTTCACTTATAAACAGTAAGATATACTTAAGTGCTTAAAGTATAAGAAATTAGGAGATGCTTAATTGGCCATATGCAGAGTTATGGTTTGGTAAGTGATAGATTATTAACGTAGAATATCATACAGTGCCTAATGTATGTGTCTGAGGAAATACTGCTGACCTAAGTGTTGGAAGAATTTAATATGTAACAATTTGATATCATTTGGTGCACATTTTTATAAAGCACTGAAATGAGTAAGTGGTGCTATGAAACACGTTTGTGGTGCAAGAACAGGTGTTCAAATGAAAACAGATTAAGAACATTATTACTCAGGAAGGAGAGAAGGAGCTTATATGCATGTAATTTATACCTTTAAAGTTTGATGAAATAATTAACATCTATTAAGTCTCAGTGTATAATACACAGGTGTGGTAGTTTATGTACTTTTTAATTAATTAATGCGTTTTGAGACAGAGTTTAATTATGTAGTTCAGGCTGGCCTTGGATTCACTTCGTAGCCCAGGTTAGTCCCAAACCCAGAGCAATCTTTTCATCTCACTCTCCTGAGTGCTGTGATTACAGGCATGTACCACCCCTCTTAGCCATATATGTTATTTTTGTATTAAAAACAACGTTGTTTTTCACTTTATTGTGTCTTACAGAGGTTCTTGGAAATGAAATATTTTGATATTTCAGTTTGGATCTTTTAGCTAAATGTAGTTTTAAGTTTAACTGTGCTGTAGTAAGAACACAATATGAACTCTGCTAAACTAATAAGCGTACATCACCATCGACTATAGTACCGTCTTGTATGGCAGATTACTGGAGCTTGTTAACATTATGCCTGATGATTAACAACTGCTTGTTTCTTTGCCCCTGAACCCTTGACAGTTGCTACTGTAGTCTGACTTTACAAAGTGGATAAATGTGACTGCTTTAGACATCTCAAGGAAATGGAAGCATACAGAACTATTTCTCTGTGTCTGGTGTATTTCAGTTAGCAACTCATTATATTTCTCGTTTCCTTTCTGACTGAAATGATTTATGTGGGTCTAGGCTTTTACTCCATGAAGTTCATTTTATTTCTTTTCTTTTGAATATTTATCATTTTATTACAGCTGTTTCTCATGCTGTTTTGAATAGTGAATGTCCATTATAATAACTGTTTATTAAAAGTGTTAAGAGATTTTTTAGGGGAACGTAGAATGCAGCCCTAAGTGTTGTGGTTGGGAGAACCCTACTACACACCCTGATAGTGCCGTCCTGCTCTGGTCCCTTCTTGGACTTCAAGCTTGCTCTGTTATCTCATGGCAGTTTCTTGAGTTCTTATGTAGTTGAGCTGCCACTGTCAAGAGGTCTCGGAGAGTATCAGGACTTCTTTTGAGCTTGTAGGTGTTTATTCTCTATTTTTTGGTATGTGTATTCCACAGAAGCAGTGTGTCTGCGAGAGTCGTGTGTTTCACACACTTTGGACTAGTAGACGCTTGGAAACATAACTGGCTGTGACACTTCAGGGTCAGAAGGGTCCCGTGTGTCTCATTTTGTTCTCAGGCAGCACACATGAATGAATGTCCAGCGTGAACTTCCTGTGCCATGAAAGGGATAATTTCATATCTAAATCAGGGTCCCAGTTCTAGAAAACACTGGTTTTACATATAGAATAAGTACCTGCTTTCTTGCTTGAACTTTGAAGATGACTCTTTCTCTGAGGAGCATAGATATACATAATACTATGTCTGCCCACAGAGAGATGACATGCAATTGGAGAACCACAGTGAATGGGTACTGTTTTCTTCTCAATAATTAATAAGTAAATATAAAAAAATTAAATATTATACTTGAGACTCATAGAAAGAGATGTGCTCTGTTGTCCTTATCCTTAATTTTACTGAAAGAAGTCTTTTATTTAAAGTTTAAGGGCAAGGGCCAGGGAGATAGCTCAGTGGCAAGCACAAAAGTCTGAGTTCAATCCCTGGTTCTGCCAAAGGTGGTGGTGGTGGGGAGTTTGAGGGCTATAAAATAATAGTATTGTCTCATCCTTTTTATACTAATAACTAGTGTTCATCAGATTTTTTGCTTTTAAAACTATATGGGAGTATGAGCCTTCTATTTAAACTGTCAAGAATAAAGCTTGACTTCTGATTGTTAACGATTTGTTATTGCTTAGTTGTATTTCTTCCATGCATGTATAAACATTTTTTCTCATGGCTTGTCTTTAATTCAGTTTGCAATATACCTTCTCAAGTTAGAGGTTTTACATACCTACATAGTGTACCATGATAATAATGCAGATTGTTTTTAATTTTTTGATGTTATAAGGAATACTGCCTTGGGTCGGGGAGATGGCTCAGTAGAATAGGCACTTCCCTGGCAAGTGCAGGGTCAGAGTTCAGTCCCTCATTCAGAAAAAAACAAGCAAAAAAATGCTACCTTGATCGTTTGCATCTGTATTTGAAGAGATATTAAGGGATAGGATTACTGGTCAGATTTCATTAGCATTTAGTGCTTTTTTAGATATTGCCAAAATGTCTAACAGAAAGACTTTCCTGTTCATACTACCAATTACAAGGCAGAAAACTGCCCTCCCTTTTAATTATTTCTCAATTGGCATTGATTGTTTTAAAATTTAAGGAGAGAGTAAGATAAAAATGTTCATAATTATGGGTGATAATTATTTTCATAGAGAAATGCTATAAGAGAGACACCTAGGGCTGGAGAGAACAGCAGCCTAAGTGACTGCCTGGAAAGCGCAAGATTCAAGTTTGATTCCCAGTACAGAGAGAGAGAGAATATAAGACAGACAGATGGATACAGAGAGAGACAGACAGACAGACAGAGAGTGGGGGGGAGATACAGAGAGAGAGAAAGAGTGAGAGCAAGGCTGAGACCAAATTCTAATTGTACTGAAAGGAGGGGTATCAAGACTTTTCAGAATCTTAAGTGATGTGTTTGCACAACTACACGATAAAAAGACAGTGTCTTAGGCGTGGAGAACACTACCTGTGAAAGACAGAATCAGTGATGGAAACCTTTTCATAATAACAGAGGGCTGGCATCATCGCTCTTGTCATAGGCTTGCCACCACTGGACAAGAAATAAGCTGATGGGCAGTATTGAGGAGATGCAGGCACTCCGGAATTAGGGAGAATGTCTAGAAGAGAACAAAGGAAATATAGGAAAAATGGTGAAAGATAATTCTTGTTATTCTAGGAGGAGGGATTATATCATTGAAGATGGTGAGCCTTTAAATGTTGTCTTTTTTTTAATGTTCTTTTTTGATGAATGGAAAGATTTTTTTTTTCTGTTAGAAAAAATCACTATGTCACTGTGAGAAGTAGAAGAAAGCAAGTTCAAAAGCAGGGAGAACACTGTGTGAGGAGGTGAGGGCAAGACTAGTAGTGGCTGAAGACTAGGCTGAGACCCGAGAGGTTCCAGACAGAAGCACTAAGGAGAGCTGGGGGTCAGTTTACTGTGGTGAGGGAGGTTGAGGAGTGAGGGTGATTCTTAGGAGTCCTAACCTTGCCAAACAGAGAGGGTTGCTGTTTTTCAGCCTGAGAGCTTAGGAACACGAGACATGTTTAATGATGTTGGTGTTGTTGTGTGCCAGCCTGGGCAGCACATACATGTGTGCACAGAGTGGGAGCTGAACTGCAGATGCTGAGGGGAAGCTGCGGTCCATAGGCAGAGCAGGCACACTGTGTGTGTGGGCATCGCCTTCCTGAGAAGCCTTGCAGGGAGGGAGGTAACGTTCAAGGGCCCTGAAGAAAGAAGTCCATAAAGACTGAGAGGGAATGGCCAGAGCATGGCAGCCTCCTGCTGAGAGGAGGGAAGGGAATGTGTGAGCCTACCATAGGAAGAGGTGAACAAGGAGGTGAATCGACACAAAGGTTGTGGATGTTGGGGAGATGTGCTGGAACCTGACTTGGTTGGAGATAATGTCCACATTCTTATGGGTTAACATTAAAAATGTTAGGACATTTTTAAAAGAACTGGCTTCAGCTAAATTTGTTTACCCTGTATTCGTAGAACCACAATAAAACAGTGTTTAAAACTGTCAGGATAACTGAAGAATAATGTGAGGGTCAGTGTGTAGTAGTTGTTGTCAGTTCAACTTGGGTGGTTAAAAATTCATGCGTAAAAAAGGAAAAATGCCCTAAAACTCACATAATTTCTTGAGCATTGAACCTAGGAATCATGAAAGCTCACTGTTGTATTCTTTTGGACAAGGTACTGTTTTTTTCCTTCTAGTTTTGTATCTAAGATAATACTTTCTGTTTATTTCAGAGGTATTACATTTCTACTATGTACAAACTATCAAGCAATAATGATAGTTCTAACACTTTTACTAGTTCCAATAGTCTTATGACATAGGTAGATGGAGGTAACCATAAGATAGCTACTCTTAGATGTGACAGGGATGGGAGGAAGATGCATGAACAGTGGAGCAGAGGAGGTGGGGAGCTGGAGTAGAGCAGAGCTCAGTGAGTGCTTTTCATAGTGGAATTTGTAGAGCGATGAGTTACTCAAGTAACATTGGAGGTTGTGAGAGCAGGTAGACAGTACAGGTCGTGGTGCAAGGCCAGAGTGGGACAGGATGAGTAATAGGTGCTGAGAAGCACTCAGTGGGACTGTACTGTTGGACAGTCTCATGGGCCACAGCGTTTTGCAGTAGAAGCCAAGAGCCAGATTACAAAGGCCTTTGCATGTCATTCGGGAGACACTAGATTTTTATTAATGGCCTTTGGACACCATTGAATTCTTTCTCAGATAAAGTATTATAGGTTTTTAAAAAACTTTTCTTACCCTGAGTATGCAGAATACAAACTCTATAAAATGTTCATTTCTTTACTTTGTGGTTTGCAAGTATACAAAATAGAAAATTGCTTAAATTTATACTACATATTAAGCAGGGCACTATGTAGGAAAAAAATCATTTGTCCTGTTAAGGCATGCTTGGGAGTGCTGCGTCTGAAACCACTTTGCAATAATAGACTGTGTAAAAATATTAAAGAAGTAGACCAGGTGTATTGTGTAACTTAGGTCATTAATGTAGGTCAGAATGCAAAAATAGTTTTTTCTTGTCAAAGTGTGTGGCAGTTAGAGAAGAGCTTTGGCAGAACCAAGACTCATCAAGCTGCCGTGCAGCCAATTGAAGCACATCATCTGTGCCTGAACTTCTTCCTCTCTTAACGTAGTTATGGCTTGTAGAAGGCAAAGAACACAAGGTGATCTTTGTACTTACATTGCATCGAAGCATAATTCAAGGAAATCTTCATCTTCCCACCCTCCTCACTCAGGGAGCTAATTGATGCCATGATGTCCAAAACTCAGTCTCTTCTTTGGTGCTCTGTAAGTCTGCACATGTCCAGTTCAGATTTGGAATTGGGATGATAGAAGATCCAGCCTACATCCTATCTTTTCTTTGTCTTTGATTTTTCCTCTCATGTAAGCCACTTGTCTGGGATTGGAGGGCTTGCCTGCTGAGCTGCTCCCTTTGTGGGGAGCCACTCAGTTCTTAATGTGGGAGTACAAATGGATAGATGTAGGTGATTTTGAGTCCTGAATAATGGAGGGATGGAGAACATATCTTGAAGTAGGAAGGACCTATTCAAGGACGCAGCTTACAGTAGTTGGGGCAGTGAGTGAGAGGAAGGCAACAGTTCCAAGTCTTATTCAAGCAGGAGGAGAGAAAGTGGCTTTCATGCTGGTGTGGAGGGTGAGCTGGGGAGGATGCATGTGCAAGAAAAGAGCAAGGTCTGGACCACTGGGACGGCATCACAGTGCCTGGATGTTTTCTGTTCCATATAACGATTGCAGTTCCTATTAAAATTTTCTGTTTTACCTAACTTTTTTCTTTTTAAACCCCCAGGAAGAACCTAAGAAAGTCCGCTTTGATTATGACTTATTCCTACATCTTGAAGGCCACCCCCCAGTGAACCATCTCCGCTGCGAGAAGCTGACTTTCAACAATCCCACAGAGGACTTCAGAAGAAAGTTGCTGAAGGCAGGAGGGGTATGTGGCACTTTCATAAGAAGCTTTCTATTGAATAAGGAAACAAAAGTGTAATGTCATCGGGGGAGCGGTACAGGAGCTGTAGTACCTTTAGTTTTTTAGCCGTAGACTCATGATTTGAAGAGAATAGGTAGGAAAACAATAATAATTTAAAATAGATACTTTTCTTTTTTGGGGGGGAAGTGGGGTTGAACACAGACCCTTGCACTTGCCAGGCAAGCACTTACTCTACTGAGCCATCTACCCGGCCCCTAGGTACTTATTTTAAATTATACTGTTGGGCAGAATATCCCTAAGATCTATGTAGTTCATTTATTTTGACAAAAGCTCAAAACAAAAATAAACCTCTCTGAATAAAGAGCAATATCTGAAGTTTGTTATGTTAGGTTATAAAAACTTTGGGGAAAAGTTAAAAGTTACCTTAAAAACATTAGAAAGGAGTTATTGCTCAGGTTTTCTTAGTGATAAAATTAGTAGAAAAGGCATGCTAATTCATTGCATATTTGAGTCTTAATAAACATTTTTCTTTGAACAATTTAGATTTCTTTTTTAGGATGATGATAAATATTGAGATAAATGCATGCTAAGTTCTTTCCTTGTGATTTGGCTAGATTTGTTTCATATAGATATTTGAAATGTTTTCTGCCAGCTACATCAGCTGTACAGTGTGTAAACAATGAATAGACTAGTAAATGTTTTTTGGCTTACTACTGTTTTGGTTTTAATATGGCCAGAGTGTTACTAACTTTTGATCCATTTTGATTTTGCCAAAAATTTCTATTTCTGACTGTGTCTTCAGATAGATAAATTTTTATTTTTGGAGGGTAAACTTGATGTTGGCTTTGGTAAGAGAGACTTGGGCCCTCCCTCCCTCCTTCCCTCCCTCCTTCCCTCCCTCCCTCCCTCCCTCCCTCTATATATATATTTTTTTTTGGTGGAACCAGGGATTGAACTCAAACCCTTGCGCTTGCCAGGGAAGCATTTATTCTACTGAGCCATCTCCCCGGCCTCCCCTTCCTGTATTGTTTAGTACAGGGTCCACAAGGTATCACTGCACAGATCAGATTTCTAGCGATCCTCCTGTTTTCAGCCTCCCAAGCCCTGGAATTATAGGTACACACCACCACACCCAGTCTCAGTCACCATCTCAGCTTGCCCCAGGGGCAGGGCTAGTATGGTATGGCATGGCATGGCATGGCCTGGTGCTGCCTGGCTCGGCAAGCTGGGAATTGAACCCCAGTCGCTGAATCTGCCTAAGCAGGCACTTTAGTCTGCAGAGCTATCTGCTGGTTCTTTCTTGAATCCAAAAGTACATAGCAGTATTAAGAGTTGAAATTGGTATTTTGGCTACTTGAAAGTTTGTTTTTAGAGCTGGTAGCATCTGGGGGGAAAATACTTTTCAGCACTTACAAGAAAATAATTCCAAGGGACTTATTGCTAGAAGAATCTTAAAGAGTTGTAGTTATTATTATTATTTTTTTTTACTTTGTATTCTGTGTCCTTCCAATATTACAGTTCTTCATTTGGTGTCCCCCCCCCCCCATGTGATACTATTGTTTTATTCTCAAAGAAATCTTGGTATACTTTCCCTCTATAAGAAATCTACCTTATGTTCATGTATTGCATAGCTTTCTAATGCTGAGAACTTCTCTTTGAAAGGAAAAAGAAAAACTGGGATAGGTACATTGGATTTAAGTGTTTTTTCCCTGAGATTATTGAAATACAGTATTATTTCACAAGGCTCTGGAGGCCATTTCCTCTAAATTAGAGATATGAGTGGAATTTGCTGGGAAATTTTGATTTGTTTAAGACCTAACCCATGTCAAACCCTCAGAACGGAAACAGAAAACACAGAAGATAAGTCAGGATCGTGGAGTGGAAAGGAACAACTTGAAATCTATTTTCAAAAATTATTATATTAATAAAGTCATCAATCACATTAATGCTTATTGCATTTTTACTGTTCAGATGTCTATACTTTATTTATGGAGATTTCCCTTATTTTGAGATGCTATTTAATTTTGGACTCTAAGGGGGAAGTGTGTGGTATGAGCCAGAAGCTTCCAGGGAAGACTTGATATCAACTGTTTTTCTCTGAATTTTAAGCAAAAGGCTTAGGCATAGCATACTCTGTAGAGAGAAGCAGCTCTCCCTTGCACTGAGGTATTTCTGCGTATTTCTAATGTTTGAAAAGAATGATCAGCAATTCTCAAAGTGGTCTTATTAATATAAGGAGTTTGTGGTTACAATAGATGACTTGCTCTCTGTTCTCTTACTACCTTCTTCATGGTATGCAGTCATGCTGAGAAATGATATGGAAAGGATTTACTATCTGTTACTCCCAAGACATCAAAATGAATGAGCTTTTCTTGTAATTATTTTGGGAAGCAAAGGTACATGTTGTCTTTGTGTCACACTGTATGTCATACAGTGAAAACTGATCATTCTACTAACTTCTCTCACTTTCAAATGAAGACACAGTGAGATGCAATGGGTAAAATCTTGAGATTTGTCAGATATAAGAAAAGCTTATCGCTAGTATTATCTAGGTGGGCTGCCCTCTTTTGGGTGCCCTCCTTGTCAGCTGCTTGGTTACCTAGTATTGCTTTCTTCAGCAGGAGTGTGTAACCACAATGTGGAGGGCACATTTTACCTAATACTATTTTAGAAGACAAACAGATGCTTAAATACCTGTATATCAAGCACTTAAATATGTAGAAAGCAAGGACTGTTATTTAGTGTCACTTGTGCAACCTTGTTAAAGATAAACCTATGGAATTTTTCTTTATGGAATTTATATTCTGGGTGTTTGTATTTTGTTTGTATAAAGAGTAATTTCAGGTCTATTTGGAATATCTCTCTCTCTCTCTTTTTTTTTTTTTTTCCAGAACCGGGATTGAACTCAGGCCCTTGTGCTTGCCAAGCAAGTGCTTATGAAATGTCCTTTTTTAAGACATAAGTTTTCATTAGAAAAATTAGTAATTCTTACCATTGTTCATAATTCTAAATTTCTGTCAGAGTAGTGCTCCGTGTAGTTAGTTATATAACAGCACAAAAGGGCAGCCATCTTTTGAAACTGAGCATTTTCCTGCTGCCCCCACCCTCACCCCCCATGTCTTCTGCAGATTGTGGTCTGTTTTGCTTTTGTTGTTATTGTTGTCCTTTATGGGATGGTGGTAGAGTGGTTAAACTTTCCTCCGTTCTTCTTCCTCTCCTTCCTCCCGCCTTCACTCCTTCCTTTACTACTTTTTTCCTTTTGTCCTTCTTTCTCAGTTTAACATGGCAAAGTCTAAACATGTTGTTCAGTCTGTTTCTGAATGGTTGGCAAGCAGTTAATTTTAAGGACTGAAAATTAAAACTAACCATAGCGGTTGTTACAGCCAGGGTTTCTATAGGCAGAAGTCCAATTCTCTTTCAGACACCACCTGTTTCAGTAGGACATTTCAGACGTCCATTTGGCAAGATTTATTGGAGAAGACTTGGGGAACATGCTTTCTGTCTGAATGAAGTCTGTGGCATAATGCAGTCCTGTTTCACAGAGTGGTAGTTACATTTATATATGATCTGCATTTGCAAGACATAATTTGGAAGTTTTCTGGGACACTTTATTATGAAGAGATATTCAGGGCCACAGTGGGTTTTGGTTATTAAAGGGTCAATGAGACTTTATGATAATGAGCTTTTACTGGTGTCCCTGTGAAGCCCTCTGACTATGGCATTATATTGCAAGGAGCTATACTGAATTTGTGCAGACCAGATTTAATACCTTCTTTGTAGGAGGGAACTTAGGACACACACAGTTGTTAAACTCAACTGTCCAATCACTTCTCTTTCATGCTCAGGTTGATGGTTGTGAATGTGTAAATACACCATAGAAAGTCGATACTCCGTGAGTCTGCCACCAGGCCACCGGTGAGAGTGCCCGGATGAGCATATGCGTAGTTCTCACACACATAATGCCTAATATGCCCTGATGAGTATGTCTGTAGGATGAATTCCTAGGAGTATGGGCAAAACAGAATTTAAATTTTAGCAGATACTCATAAATTTCCTGCTCAAAAGTTCTTACTGCTGTGTGTTCACACAGCCATCTGTGAGTTCCTGGCCTGTCTGTGGCTTGCTGGATGGCCCTGCAGCTCGCTGTGTGCCACCCGGTCTGCTGAGTGCTCATGGAATTTCATCTGCAATTTGTGTCCTCTTTGAGTGATGATGGGCAGCTTTTCATGTGCTTGGAAGGATGTTTTCGTTTCCTCTCGAAGACCACATTTTAAAGTGCTTTAAGTTGGAAATATTCTAGACATTTCAGTTTTAACTTAAATTTATGGGTGCACTTCCCACATACTTAGATTTGGAAAGGTTACAAAAAGATACAGAAGCCTCTTTAACCAAGGTCTGGGTTCTCAGGCTTTCTTTGATGTGTAACAAATTATGCTCTAAGGAACTGATTTGTCAAGAATTTGGCTTCTAAAAATATGAGTGGGTTTTGTGGCAAACTCAGCTCGACATTGGCCAGAGAAGGATAGTTAGCTGGCTGCTTACTTTTTGAATGATTCATTGCAAGTGATACAAGCATCATTGTAGTGCCTGTCACCAGGCAGCTTCATTAGTGTACTTTGTCATTTTCTGATATATATTAGTGTGTAATTGCCTTAGAAGATAAAAGGTTGCTGCTGGTTTTATTGGCTTTAATAAAAGGTGATTTATTTAAATAAATGTAAGCTCAAGCAGGCTGCTCAGTTAGTGGTAGTTTCATGGGACTTAATTTTCTGTCATATTAGGCATTATCTTTTCCTTTCTATAGATTTGGCTGCTTTTCTCCCAACTCTCAAAAATTAAATCCTAAAAGTAGAACATCCATAAATGAGAAATAGAATGTCATAAGGTTTTCAACTGTCATTCAAAACTGTAAATTTGAATATTTTTTCCTCTAGAGAGTGCATGGTCATGGTATTCCAAAGTTATTTATGTGATTCAACATACATAAGCACTTTTATGGTTTAATATCTTCTGAAAATCACACAAGTTGATTGTGGGATTGTTGTAGACTTTTGGTAACAATGCCCCAAATATCTGGGATATAAAATAGTTTTCTTGCCTTTATTCCTTCCTTCCCAACTACCCATTTGCTTTTTAGATAAGTACTTCTCACTGTCCATTCTGCAAGATGTGCAGCATTGCTTTTATGAGATCTCCAGGCCAGCAGTTTAGCTGCCGTATGTGAGAAGCTCTTACTTAATGTGCATCTCTTAGTTCGGTCTTCAAAAGCTCCAGTGTCTGAAAGAAGGCTGGCTGTCAGCCCTGGTGCACTGCAGTCCCCAGTTTGTGACATGCCGCAAAAGCAAGCTGTGTCCCCAAAAGGGGGAGGAAATTGAGGGATGTGGTTATTGGAGAATTTTTAAATTTAAAAAAGCCTTCTTTTTTTGGGAAGGCGGATGTTCAGGGTCTCACTACTAGGTAAGACTCGTAGTGATATGCCTGTTTACACCCTTCCAATATTGGGATTACATGTTCACACCACTGCACCCAGTTTCTATTGCCATCTCAGTGTGCCCCAGGGATGGGGTGTTCACGGCAGGTCTGGGATTGAACCCCTGTGCCTGCTTGCACATGCTTTAATCTGCTGAGCTATTTGGCCAACCCTTCTACAAATGCCTTTTATTTAAAACATAAAAATACTAAAACTGACAACTGTGGACTCAGTTTCTCTCTCCCTTCTTGGCTCAAGTGGTTCTTGTGCACTTGTATATGGAGTTTGTTTTATGTGATTAAGTTAGTTTACTTCTGTTGGTAAAGGTGCTGCTTGTGAGGGGAGGTGCCTGTCCTGATTGCTCCTGCTTTATATCTTGAAGGACAGCACTGTGCAATGTTGAGTGAGAGCCATTTGGAGAAGGAAAGGGGAGAGAAGCTTGTCATTCACATTGCTTTTTTTTCTTGTTCCCAAAATTTTAAGAAAAATGTATAATTGTCAGGATATAAAGGTAGCAGTTGAAAAAATGTCTAAAACTCTTAAAACAAACATTTACAGTGCATTTCCAGGGTGTGAGGTGGTTTAAACTAATAATGTATTTTTTGGTCATCGTGCAATAGGAAGGATGTTTGATTTAGTATGTGAAAGTACAGATTCAATCCTTTGATCTACTGCCTATTTACCTTGGGGCTTAGATTTACATCCAAAATAAGACTGATATAAATCCTCTTCTTTTTACTTGAGATTATTAAATAAAATGTGTGCAAGTAAGCAGCCAACAAATAACCGTTATATTTATTAACATGGCCTCTTATTTCTGAGGGTTTATCACAATTTGGGTTAAACTATGCATGAATTCTGTTATTTGGAATTTATTTGCTATTTTAGAAGACATATAAGAAAAGTAAAAAAGAGGAAAATAAGTTATGATAATCTCTGTGTCTTGCCTTCTGTTTGTTTTCTACAGGGTGTTAGTATATAGATAGTATGACACTAAATGCTTACATTTTACACTTGTTTGTAAGCATAAATGGCAAATTTTAAATTATATGACCTTAATTTTATATTTAGTTTTTTTAAAAACATGCTATCACACTTCAAAGGATTGATGTAAAAATTTTGAAACACATGAACTTTCCAACTATGAATTCTGTGGCTTTGTTTTTTAATTTTCCAGGTCGAATGTTTCTGAAAATTATTGTACTTGGCTTAGGGACAGTAGTAATTTTAAGAATAAAAGAATAGTTTTTGCAAAAATATTTGAGATTTTCCCTTAGTGGTTCTGATAAGAATTATGGTAATCTAGTTTTTTTGTGTGTGAATGAATGGATGATAGTAGTTATTTAGGAAGATACGTATTTTAATATAGTTTATAGCTTCTTTTTGTCAGGGTTATTCCCATTCACTAATCCCACTATAGGACCATTTGGAAGTCTGTGGTTAGTGTGAAAGTGTTGGAGCAAAGATTATTAATGGAAAGATTGAGTAAAACCAGGTCTGGCAGCACATACCTGCAATTTCATCACTCGGGAGGCTAAGGACGAAATCACAGAGCTCAAGGCCAGTGAGCTTTCGCTTCATGGTGAGTGAGGGTCAGCCTGCATGTCCTGCCCATAAAAACACAAATTGGTTCACTCAACTACAGTTAGAGTAAAATAGGGATAAAATTTAGGGGATCCTGCAAACTCTTAGTGACTCAAGTTAAAGATGTGTGGATAATACAGAGAGAAATCCACTCACATAGTGTCTGTCGTATTTTTTTTTGTCTTTTTGAAACAGGGTCTCACTATGCAGTTCAGGCTGGCCTTAAGCTCACTTTGTAGCTCAGGCTGGTCTCGAACTCACAACAATCCTCCTGCCTCAGCCTCCCAAGTGCTGGGATTACAGGCATGCGCCACCACGCCCGGCTTGTCGTATTTTTTTAAAATGTATTTGGTTGGTGTAGGGCCTCATGATGCAGCTTGGACTTTATGGTGATCCTCCTGTTTTCAGCCTCCCCAGCCCTGGGATTACAGGTCTGCCACTATGCCTGCACTTTGGCTGGCTGAGCCAGCCCTGTGGGCATGGCTTGCATGGCATGTGGTGCCAGCGACTGAACTGCAGTCCCGGCGCTTGCCTGAGCAGGTGCTTTAGTTTGCTAAGCTTAATGGCCCATGTGATATCTTTGGGGAAATGAGAAATATTTCTATCTGCCCTCAGCTTGTGAAGCACCAGCTATATCCAGTCTCCATCCCATTTCCTGGATATCCATCTGCAGTACCTTTGTGGGGTAACCTTTGGCACTATGGATAGGTCCAAAGGTGATTTTGATGTTAAAATGAACCCTGTTATCTAACATCCACAGAGATGTGTAAAGGTTTGGTCTAAGTATAGAGAGCAAGAACAGTTTCAGTAAGAGCATTGTGTTCACCACAGCATTGTGTCACCACAGAGTCAAATGCAGTGATTGTTAGGCTATGCTAACTCTGAAAGAACAAAGGTATAAAAACTGAGAATGCTGAATAATATATCTTGCAATAGGGAGTTTCATACCAAGGGTAGCAGCACATTTATAAAGGTTGAATAGGGGCCGGGGAGATGGCTCAGTGCAATAAGCGCTTCCCTGGCAAGTGCAAAGGTCTGATTTCAATCCCTGGTTCTGCAAAAAAAGGTTGAATAAAGTACAATTTTCTATTGTGTTGGTTTTAATTTCTGAATACTTTAGCAAAAAAAGCATTAATGAACTCCATCATATCAGGAATGTTACAGAGCACCATTAATAAAAGTACCTTCATTATGTTTTGGTGCTAAGATGCCTTTTATGTGATTTGAGTATTCACACAGGTCTCAGGGCTATTCTGGAATAACTTGTTTATGTTGAGCCTTATTTCCCTAGCTCATTTATTCTCCATCTCTCTCCCTGTGTCTCTCTCTCTGTATCTGTCTGTCTCTTGTGTCTCTGTCTCTTCCTGTTCCTCTTCCTCTTCCTGTTTCTGTTCCTCTTCCTCTGTCTCTATCTGTCTCTCTGTCTCTCTGTCTCTGTCTCTGTCTCTGTCTGTCTGTCTGTCTGTCTGTCTCTCTCTCTCGATTTCTTTTTCAACTCTTGAAGAGGCCTTTTGTTTTGAGGGTCAGTATTAAATTTCTTTCCCCCAATCTTCACTGTTTCCTGAGATAATCTTACCTCAGTTCTGTTCTTGCTTCCTTTTTATTTTTCTGAAAAGATTTTTGTGATTTTGAGAACAGTTTATTGTTCATGTCAGAAGATAATTTTTTCCTTCATTTATAATTTTGTACACTTAAGCCCATGTGTAGATTCACGTTTCCATATTCTTCTTACTTGTTAAATATGGTTTACATGGTGTGATAAAAATACACTGAATATTTAAATTAAAAAATTTACAACAGTAAAAGGCATATCTCTATTAGTCCTCAATATACTCCTCCTCACTTAAACATATGTATTGTTCTTGTCACTTCCTGAAGCTGTCCGGAAGTTCTTTGTGAATACCTTCAGTTATGCCAGGTAGCGGCCTCAGTCTCTGGAGGTAAATCAAAATGTCAGGATCCAGAGGTTGCAGACTATCAGAGCCAGAGATTGAATAGTGTCAAGTCTGGTAAACAAGGTGGATGAGGACCCAAGCTAGGGCTTGCATCTGACAGAAGTGCCCTAAGTGAACAACACAGAGTGATCAAGAAATATGGTAAATGTTTTTTATTTCACAGAAGACACATTGAGTGTCTTCACTCAATACACTGAGAGGCAAGCGCTTCTTGCCTCTCAGTGTATCTTTTACTGTAACAAATTTTTAATAATTTTTTTTTTTCTGCGGAACCAGGGATTGAACTCAGGCCCTTCCTCTTGCCAGCCAAGTGCTTATTCTACTGAGCCATCTCCCCGGCCCAACAAATTTTTAAAAATGTAGACATTCATGGTATTTTTTGATCATTCCTTATGTGAAAAAATGATAATTAGGATGCTCCTGTAAGCATTCTTGAGCCACTGTCAGATTATCTGCTGAGGACTGATTAATGTTCATTTTGATAAATTAGAGGCAAACAGTGTTTGCCTTTTTCTCTTATCCCCACTTGAACATCAAGGCCCTATGTAACCGTAAAACTGTCTTTCATTGGCATTAACATTTAGAAAACATCTAATAAAATCAACACATACATTTGTAGTCTACCAGGTTTTGAGAACAGTGGCACAAATAAGTCATGGGGTGGAGGTGATTTTTTGATCTTAACTTAGATTTAGCATTTTTTTCTTTAGGGTAGGAATATTGGCTGGTGATGGCTGGGGACACAGGGTAGTAACACACTTTCTTGAGCTGAGTTCTTTGTGGCTGAGGTTGGAGAAGCTACCCTTGCCTCTTGGCATCATCTTCCTTCTTCCTTCACATATATATAATAATCCAAGATCAGGGTGCACGAACTGAAAATAATACAGGATGTTTGGATCTAGGATAGGTAGTTGAGGCCCAGGACATTCCAAATGCTCTTTCAAGTTTTGCAAAAAAGGGGGAAGAAGGGAGGGGTGACAGGGAATGGGGAAAGAAGAAAGTAGAAAAGGATGGAGAAGAGCTTCCTGGTCAGCAGTCCAGGCAAAGCTGGTGTGCTTTTGTGTACAGGAGCGAGGGTGTTGGGGGTGTCTGCTGCTTTTAGTGAGTTGCCAGAACACTTTCTGTTGGATCCTGCCTACTGGTCCCACCCCAAGTAGTCTCTGAGAAACTTGGCCTGAAGACCAGGGCATTGGGGGGGGGGGGCAGCAGTTTCTATTTTGGAAAACTCATCTTCTGTTTGAATCTGATGTCACAGTGTATAAAATTTTCTTTTCCACATATCTTATTAAAGTGGAGCTGATTTTCCCAAGTAAGGCATAGAGCAGTTGCTGCCAAACACACCTTTGAATTGATATTGCAAATTAATAGTCTTTTTCTGCAATGAAGACAATATATTTTAGTTGAGATACTGCCTGCTTTTTGCTTTCTTTATGTATGGTATAGAAGTGCAGCATTATTTGGTAATTTTGAAAGCAAATCACTGCCTTTCTCTATCAAGAAAACCTTGATTTTCATTTGCACATCTAATTTGTACAAGAAAGCCTTGGTCTTCTTGTGGACGAAATGAAATAGAACAGATAGGGCAGCTCAGTATGTCATGGGTTCTTGGAGAGTGCCAAGTGGAACAAATTTTCACAAACCTTCTTAGCACTCTTCTAAGATGTAAATGCTCTTTCACTGGTCCTTTAGCCCATTAGGTATAGAATGATGCATCAGGGTTCTTCCCAAATACTTTTATTTCCTTTAAAATTAAAAGCTTTTAGAAGGATCTCATTTTTGGCAGAGTCCAAACTAATACAGGAGGACTTTTCTTTCTGGAGCCATTTAGGTTGCCAGTATGATGTCCCTGAGTATGTTTGTGCTTATTTCCTACAAACAGGTCATTCCCTAGTAAAGCCACACGGTTGCCATCAAAATTGGGATTTATCATAAATGCAGTAGCAAGCCCTCATCCTCAGATCCCAATCCATATTGAAGATTGCTCCACTATTATTTTTTATTTGTGTGGCAAAAGGTGGCAGTGTGGAGTTGCCTGTATCATTTAGTTGTCATCTTTTACCCTGCTCCAGTGGGGCGTGCTTCCTGGATCTTTCCTCAGCTTGAGGGCTTGGATTGCTCATGCTGACTGCTTACTTGGTGCTTTCCCCCTGGGGTGTGTGTGGTGTTGCTGCACACCAGGCTGAAGTCAGGCTTCTGTGGTGAGAGCTGTGCAGTTGCAATGCGGGGCCTTTCATGGGTCATGCTCCATGCTCATGCCTTTCGGGAGCCTTTGCTGCTGTGGTCACTCAGTTGGGCAACTTCAGCATGGTTTCTCCACTGTCAAGTTGCTTTCTTTTCTTTTTCTGATTGAATATTTCATTGGGAAGTACTTTGAAAAACATAAAAACTCCATTATACCTTAAAAATGATTTTATTCTTAAGTCATCACTGACTCCTGGGTATCTTTTCAAAGGATTATAATTCATCATTCTCAAGATTGTCACACTTAATTGTCCTCATTTGCTCAAGGGGAGCCCCTTTAGTTTGTTGTCTGTACCTTCTGTCTGATTAATTTGTGGCATGGGGGCTTGAGTTCAGCTGTGTCTCTAGCCCTTTTCTGTTGAGACAGGATCTCACAAAGTTCTGCCTCTGGCTTGAGCTTGTGATACTCCTGACTCAGGCCCCCAGAGTAGTGCCCAAGTGTCACCACTGTACCTGGCTTCTCTGTCCTTTTAGCCTTAATCTGTCTTTCTCTGCAGTTCTGTTCCCTGCGGGTCTTCCAGGTTCCTGTTGCACTATCCTTGTCCCAGCCCTGTACAGAGCCAGCTCCCCAGCAACTATATGCCTCCTCTTCCCTGGCCTCCTCGCTGCTCACTGTGGACATATGGCTTGTTCTACACAGCAGCTTTAGATTTGAATTATTCAGGAAAAAGGAAGGCATAGCTTATTTTGATCAATTGAATCTTTTTGGACATGCTGATAGGGGCTTCTAAGTTGTTAAAACTGGTGTGTTCATTCTATGTGGATAAGGCTTTAATGTATTTGATATCTCCAGGTCTCCACTATCTGTTAAGTGCTAAATAAGTGTGCCAATTCAAAGACAAATACTCACTCACCTAGTAGGAGGAGTCAATCATTGTTCTAGGAGCTGGGTGTATAGGGCAGTAAATCAAAATTTTAAAAGACCAAAGAAAATATATAAGTACATTGATTCTTAGGAGCACTTTGTTTGGAAATAGTTCTTTGTAAAGCACAAAAATAATTTTGAAAAGCAACCATCTCCTTAACTATGTTTATTTACATTAATCTGTGTCCAATGGAAAAAGATTTGGCTATCTTGTTTATTTATTTATTTATTTTTTTGTGGTGTTGGGACTGAACCTGGGTTTCATGCATGCTAGGCAGCACTATACACTATTTAACTGGCAATTCTTAATGGATTGTAATGGCAGTATGTGTCATACATTTTTTCCTCTTGGTAATTTCTTATTTTAGGATGACTCTGTGTTGTCTCCACCCTGAAGAATATGGTGTTTTGTGCAGAACTAACTCTACTTTCGAAGACAAAGTAGAAACTCAAGTAATAGAAAGATGTTATATTGGTTAATGCTACCCTGTAGTTTGTGTCTGCATTGTTGACCAGAAATCTTTTCAGAGAAAATGCCCAGTGGACATCAGTGCCTCATACATTTGGTAATAATATGCAGAGAAAAATTAAAGTTGCTTTTGTGAATAGAACTGTAATAAATAGAAAAAAAACTTTTTTCTCTTTTAATATTATGAAATTATTGAAGTGTTTATTTAGCAGTATCTGATTGCCTGTTCATTACCATGTAGCTCCCTTCAGGAATCTTAGGAAGGTTACATGCGATGTGTGTGGCTTGCTCACAGGATCCTATACATAAGCAGCTACGTGACTCCCTTATTAGGCTCCGACATCAGGAAGTTAGATATTTTTCTGCTCATAGATTTTTTTCTGAATTGTTTTATAATTTATTTTTTCTAACACTGAAATGTTTAAAACATCTGGAATTAACTTTTGGGTGTATGGGCTAACAGTCTAACTTAATTCTTTTCCCATATAGAAAACAAGTTCCAGCACATTTTATTGAGGTGTCTATGCTTTCTTCATTGATCTAGGGTATGGAACACCAGAGTTTCATATATTTGTATGTCTGTTGGGGAGAATATAATTTTGGCCCATTGGTTTGTTGATGTTTTCAGCTGTACCATAATAATATGGTTATAGTCATCTCATTAGGAGGTTTACTATAGGGCCTGACAAGTGTCAGCACACCATTCTTTTTTTCTTCCTAAAATATAAATTTTAGGATCAATTTAAGTTCTTTGAAAAACTGCTGGGATTTGGATTGAAATAACATAGATTCTGTGGATGATGGAATATTTTTATGTATGAGCCCAAAGCATCAATTTACTTAATCTTTCATACTGTTTTATTATTATTTCATTTTTGGTTTTTGGGACAGGGTCTCTCTGTGGAATGCAGGCTGGCCTAGAATTCATTATAATGTAGCCCAGGCTGGCCTTGAACTCACAGTGATCCTCATGCCTCAGCCTCCTGAATGATGGGATTATAGGAGTATACCACCATACCGAACTTCTTGGTTTTTCTTTAATGTTTTTAAAGTGTTAAATTTTTTTACTGCCTATTTGTGTGCTTTGTTCATTCTTAGGTCTATTTTTATGTTTATTGGTATTATAAAATAGAATGATGTTTTCTTATTTGTTGCTGGTATGTGATATACATTTTATTTTAGCCTACTGTTGTTCTGGCCATCTTAATCTGATTAATTCTCATAACTTTTCTGTATAATCTTTTTGTATTAATGTGGGGCTAATCATCTCATATTGAAATGATGACATTCATCTTTCTGATTCCTTTTTCCCACTCACTGCATTTTGTATTCCCTGTGTGAGCAGGAGCACCAGGAAAAATCTGATTTTTTCCTGATTATGAGGGATCTGATTCTAATAATCATTTAAGTGTTTTCATGAGAGTTTTGGTGGCTATCTACTGTCAAGAAATTTTTGGGCTGGGGAGATAGCTCAGTATAAGCGCTTGCCTGGCAAGCACAAAGGCCTGAGTTCGATCCCTGGTTCTGCAAAAAAAAAGAAAAGAAATTTTCCTGTAGATCCTGTTTTATAAAGATTCTGTTTGTTTTCATTTTTAAAAAAATCATAGATGGATTTTCATTTTATCAGACAGCTTTCACCATCTTTTAGATGAGCAGATGGTTTTGTTCTCTTTTAATCTGGTAATGTAGTGCTTCACAAATGTTTTTATCATTCTCAATACTCTGGTGTTACTGGATTAAACCTAATTTCGTCTTGGTGTATTAGAATTTCCTCCCCTACAGTTGGATTAATTGTGCTAATATTTTATTCATAAGTTTTTCATTTATATTGAGTTAAATTGGTTGGTATGTTTCCTTCTGATCCTCTTTTGCTAGGTATTTTTGCTTTGATAGTATTAACTATATAACGAATTCTTTCCTATTCTTTGAAAGACTTTCTATAAGATCAAAATTATCTTTTCCTATAACTTGCTTCCAAGAGTTCATGAGCCTGCTTTTTTTTTTTTTTTTTTTTCCAAGAAAGATTTTTCAATTGCTTAACATGGATAAAAGGCCTGGCCAAATAGCTCAGCGGATTAAAGCACCTTTGTAGGAGGTTGGGGGTTCAATCCCTGAGCATGCCATGCTGGCCCGACCCCTGGGGTGGGCTGAGACTGGATTTGGTGGTGTGAGCCTGTAATCCTAGCCCTTGGGAGGCTGTGAACAAGCGGATCACGAGTCAGATCTAGTAGTAAGCCCCTGAACACCCTGTAGACCCCCTCCAAAAAAAAAAAACCCCAACATGAATAAAATATTTTTCTTGATTTTGATTTTTGGGGGACAGGAATATCATTTTGCAAGCAATATTTTTCTCCAATTTTACTTTCAAATTTTGGCATTATGTTGTTCACATATCTCTTTTATCTGTGGTGTATTTGTAGGTGTAGTTTTGCTTTTCTTGTTTACTTGCTTGTACTCTCTTTTGTCAACCAATCTTTCACCAGAGAACCCAACTTTTGTTAGACTTTTTAATCAGATTGTTTTCATTAGACTTTGCAGTGTACTTCATAGAATTTTGTAGTCTTCCTTTTAACTTGAGTTTATTATGTCATTGTTTTTCTCTATTTGTTGTCATTTTTCACCAGTCAATTTTGCTCAAATAAAAGCACTGAAGGTTAAATTTTTTCCCTTCAAGTGTTATTTTTATCTGCCTTTCAAAAACTATAAATACCTAATATATTACTTATTCAGTAGGATATTTTCCATTTTAATTTCTTTGATCTCTGAGCTATTTAGATTTGTCTTTACATTTCATAGGGTTTTCTTGTAATGCAAAAGAATTTTAAAATTTTAAGTGTTGCATTGATGTAATTTCTAATTGATTTCATTTTCCTTTGAAAGGAACATTTATCTTTGTGAGATAAACGTTGTGAAAATTCTTTTTAGCAAACTCTCAGTTTTTGTTAATTTATCAAACTTTTGGTTCTTGTCCTATTATGAAAAGTGGTTTTCTTAATTATGCAGTTGTGAGTTATTTTGGCATCATCTTGCAACTGCTGTATTGTTATTTCCTGGTTTCTCATTACTTTTTAAGAGATTTTCTTTCATGTCCACTAGCTACAGTGCTATCTTCAAGGTTGAAATTCTATCTTCTGTTTCATTCAAGCTGTTTTGCCAGCCAGCTTTCAGTGGGATTCTGCGTATCCTGGATATCATGTTAAATCTGTTTCATGCATTCTAGCTCTTGTATTGTTAATTGAATGTTTCCATCATTTCACTACTCCCTCCTATTTTTTTTTAATCTGTGTCTTCCTTAGATGTATTGAGCAGTTCTTTCATGATTGTTGCCATTTCCTTTTTTACCTGAGAGCTTATTTCTGATCTGGTTTCCTCCATACCTGACAGAGTTGTTTCTTTACTTCAGTTGCTATCACCTCAGACATTTCCGGTTCATGACTTCCAAGTTCTTCTGTGGCCTTGTCTCCTGGACTTGTTTCTAGTGGACTAGAGCTCTGAGACTGCCTTTTCTTCCTTCCTTTAGTCATCTTTTGCAGTGATGATAGATGTCTGGGTGCGGATCAGCAAGGCTTTCTGGAATGTGGGAAGGCAAGGCAGGCTTACCAAAGCTCCTGCTATGTGGGCTTCAGTGTAGTTCTAATTAAGGAGAGGGCAAGCCAAAGTTCAAGAAGGATCTGATGATGATGAGTGCCAGCCACAGTTGTGCAGGGTTCTCTCGATGGTGGATTGGTGCAGGGCAGTGCTCCCCAAGGCTCCTGCGGGTTGCTGTTGTAGTCAGCATTCCCTGGTAGTCCTCAGAGCAAGGAGGGGCAGCCGACTCAGCAAATTCTGGCTTGCGTTGAAGGATGGATGGACTAGTCCACTGAGTCTCCCAGAGTCTTCAGGTAGAGGAGTGATCACCGAAATGTCAGACTCTGATGGGAATGCTAGAGGGGTGGCGGCCGGCCTAGGTCTCTGTGGCTGTCTTCAGGGCATGCAGTTGTGGTGGGACTCATTAAATTGTGGCAAGAAGCCTCCGGGGCAAGGGCTGTCTCCTCAGTTTCTCTGGGGCAGTGTGGGGTGGGGGCTAGCCTGTCAGGTCTCTCAGGCATCTTCAGTCCAAGTAAGGCTGCTGGACTCAGTAAACTCCCTACTCTTCACTTTAATTATTTATTAATTATTATTTTTTTGGCGGAACCAGGGGTTCCCTTGCTCTTGCCAGGGAAGCGCTTATTCCACTGAGCCATCTCCCCGGCCGCTACTCTTCACTTTAGAACCAAAATTTTGTTTATTTATTTGCATTTCTCAATTATAAATACAATTTATTTGTTTTACATTAATCTATTAATAGTAGAAGTAAAATGCATAAGAATCATAATACACTGTTATGTGTCAAGCTTTGTTTTTGACTTTGTGCCTTGTTACGGTTTGCTTAAGGTAATATTACATGTCAGAAAATTTAAATATTTTTATAATGTGATATCAGTCACATAGTTGAATAATTTTCCTTTTTATTTTTCTAATAGTATCTATGTCACAAAATTTCTAAAGTGTGTTTCAAATGTAAGAATGCGTAAAATCACACTGAGGAGATTGAATAAGTTTATTTTATATTAAATAATTCATAAGGATAGTTTAAAAGAAATAAATGCAAAGAGTTTAACAAAACTCAAAAGCTGTAGTCTAATGTTTTCCAATTTTACCTAGAAGGAGCCTCCTTGACATGTTGCTAAGGTCTAAGGTTGCAGCCAAAGTTTTCAAATTATTTTTGTTACGTTTTCTTCATAAAAATCTAATCCATTTTCTCCATCTCCTTTTTTTCTCAGTATAACACCATTTTAATTTTATGTGTGTGGGTTGTTAACTTTTATAATTTTCTAGAAGATGAATGAAGGATTGTTTTCTTATTTCACCAAATATGGACAAGGACTTTTAATTCTCAGCTTTGTAAATTTAAGTGCCCCAAATTCTTTTTCTGCTCATTGTATTGTCCATGTGTGTTATTCAAATACTTTTAAACTTTTGTCATTAATGCTCTATTATGTAAAAAAATTGTCTATAGTGTTTGTCTATAATAATAATAATAATCAAAATAATTTATGTTGTTATGTGCCAGGCATGTTGCATATATGTTTTTTTTTCTTAATACCATCTCTTCTGAAGCCTGGCATCAGAAATGCTTTCAGTATCATGGGCTTTTTTTTTTTTTTTTTTTTTTTCTTTCAGATTTATAGTATTCATCCATAGGTACCTTTAGGCACTGGCTAAATTAATCTCACATGCACCTAATACAGTATTTGCGGTAGCTCTGCATTTTGGTTGACTTGATAAATAGGACAGGTGTGGAATGTTGCACTGGGGGCATCGTATTGGTAACAGAAAGTTTCTTTTAGTGTTCAAAAGCTTTCTTGTTTTGCAACATTTGAAATGTCAAATTTTCAGATTAAAAATCCTCAACCTGTGTGTACACAAATGCACATGCACAGGCAGTTTTACAAATGTTAAACATAATCATTATGGTGACCTGGTGATTTAGGTAGTAATATGATTCCTATTTTACTCACATGGAAATTTAAATTACTTAGCAACTTAAGTTGAATAACTTCTGAAAATTGAAAACCAATAAATATTGTTTATGCTTTTGACTAGAGAAAGTATTTTCAGAGGTAAGGTGATTTACTATATTTTCTTTCCCCTATAGACATTTTTTTTTTTAATTTAAATTTTTTTCTTTATTGCCACATTGTGGTAAATCTTCTGTTTTCTCTCTCTTACCAGTTACTTAGTATCAGCTGTGTGATAGAATCTTCTAGCTTTCTGATGCAGCAGTCTCTCCAACTTTAACCATTTATGGAGGTGATCATTTATTATCTGACTTGAATAGTATAAACTTTTATCATTTCAAATTATGTTTTATAGAAAATCTTTATATTGATTTTGAAAATACTTAACTGGGGGTAGGTATCACAGTTTTCTGATTTCCTTTGGCCAAATTGGAGACATCTATGTTCTGTTTGTGAATTGTAGAGAAATTGCTTTTTTAATATCACGTAAGTCCTCTCAATACAATCCTTTTAGATAAGTACGTTGTAGACTTTAAAGTATGTACTTCTTTGGTAGCAAAGAACCCATTTAACACACTTGAACATATCTAGGCAGATCCACTGACCTCAAAATAAATATTTGTCATGTACCTCTACCAAAAATCCTGTTATGTGCACACTATTGGAAATAGTTTATTTGTGTAGTTTTGCTTAGGCTGCAGGTATATTTCATGAAGTTGTTCTTTGAATTTGTTGAGCCCATCCCATCCCCTATTCTGTTGTTCTTTGATTTCCATCTTATGTTAAATTGGCAAGACTGAAATCTGGTTTTGATACACCACATTTTGGGGTGCTGGCAATCAAACTCAGCACCTTGTGCTTGCCAGGTAGGCACTGTGCTGCTGAGCTATATTCATGGCCCTTGAAGTCTAATTTTGAAACCCTCTTCTCTACTAAGAATTTCTAAAATACAGTGTTGAGACTGGGCATTGGAGTGAAGATAACTGGGCTTGAATCTCACCCACTTGATTTATGCAGATGTCCATGAGCACATTGGTTCTTTGCCTTTGTTTCTTCACTTACAAAGTGGAACTAATAATGCCTATCTTACAAGATTGTTGAGTTGATAATTATAAAACTTGTACATCAGCTTCTGGACCAGTAAGCATTCTGTATGCTTGTTACCACTGCACTGCCAGCACCCCTCAACAATGGTGCCATCCCTAAATGGCTTTGCTTTCTTCATGCTTTACCCACTTCATACTCTTGTCTACAGTATTGTAACCTATTGACCTTCCTAAAGGGAATAATTCATATGGTTGGCTTTTATCTTCAAAGGCTCCAAATGGGTCTTCTTTGCTTTCTAAATATAAGTGCTTTTGTAGCTGTTGTTCAAATGAAGAATTGGCAAAACTCATAGCCATGGACAGGGGCAGTCTGTTCAGGTATAGTTTCTCTCCAAGGAGGGGAAACATCTTCTGAACCTCTTTCAAGTTATTTGGTGGTTTCATTCAACTCTCAGGATCATTGTGACATCTTTCATCATTTGTGCAAAATCCTGACTTATCCCTGTTTCAGTATGTCTACTTACATTTGTAATGATTGCTGCTGATACAGATCCATGCAGATTGAGAAATTTAAGAATGTGATTCTTTGAGCCTGTAAAAATGCTTTTTCCCAGTTAAATCTAGAAGTCATTTTATTTTCCTGAGCTATGGAAGTACAGTGCAGTTTCCTCTACCAATCTTGTTGGATGTCTCCTTAAAAAGTAGGGCAACATTATTAAAATGTCAAAACAAACAAAGCCCCATAAAACATTGTATCCTGTAACAGCAGATGCTTCTTCTTCTCATGTGTGTATAAATATTTTGTATTCTCTTCATGTAGTGGCCACTTAGATTGCTGTCCCGAGTGCCATGTCTCCTCTACTTGTGCCGTGTCCCTTTACTTCCCTTCCCACTGACTGGTAAATGTTAAGTTTTAGGGGGTGGCTATTGGCTCTGTGTTAGCTGTGATGTCAGAATAAGAGTTCATTTTCCTGTTTTATTTTTGAAATGTTTTGCTTTACAATTTTGTCTTGTACCATTAAATTTTAATAAAATGTTTATAGATAAAAATGAAATGGTAATGAAAACCTTGTAAACATTATCAGTGTGCCTGTCTGACAAGTGTGAGCTCCCGAGTTGGATTCCTGGTACTTCTTTTAAAACAGAAAACAACCAAAGCATTATCAGTGGTCCATTTTGGTCTTTTCTCCCCAAATCCCCTTTCTCTCTCCCTTTGTCTCAACAGTTCAGCATTGTTTGGTTATTTCTTTGGTATTTAACTGTTCTGAAATATTTTTAAAATTGCTATTTCCTCATTAATTTTGTTCCTTTAATAGCAGATCAGGATTAGAGATACCACTTGTTTAATTGATATACTTTGTCAGAAGTAATTTGATAATTTTATCTTTAGTATTGAGTAATAGGTATATAATTAAATTGGCTGATAAAAGTATTAATGCTGATAAATTTGTTTCTTTTACTTTCTTTGTATTTGGTACCCTATTTGAATATTTGTGACTGTTTCCTGGTTTGTCAGAGTGAGTATGAAGTCTCTTGCTGCTCGAATTCACTTTCTACCTACATCTCCTTTTTTTCCTTTAAATTTACTTTGTGCACATGTTTTCTGGGCCCTGAATTTTTTTATTTTATTAATTAATGTATTAATTTGCCTTTTTGAGACAAGGACTCGCTATAACGGTCAGGCTGACCTTGAGGTCACTTTATAGGCCAGGCTGATCTTGCACTCACAGTGACCCTCCTCCCTCAGCCTCCCAAGTGCTGGGATTACAGGTGTGGGCCACCATGCCTGGTGGTCCTTAATTTTTAAAAGATATTTTTTTCATTTTGTTAGAGTATGATCATCCAATATGGTCTATACAGATATTTTTAATGAGGTTTTTGAATTTATTTTGTGGTAGTTTGTGACTGATTTTATCACTGGATACATATAAAACTGTGATTTATTCATGAGAGTGAAAGTTGCATATATATATGTGTGTGTGTGTATATATATAAGCTAGTTTGTTAATTTTACTGTCAACAACAGTTTTATTACTGTCCATTTATGACAAAGATGTGCTGATTTCTTATTTAAATGAAATAATTTCAGTTTTTCTTAAATATTAATTACATTTTGCTTTAATACAACATAGCTTTTTATTTTGTTTATGCTCTTTGGTGCATCTTACCTTGAATTTACCATTATCTGACCATGTTTTCTTTGAGGAATGCTTTGCTGATATTTTTTTTGTCATCCCTATCTTATTTTTTTCCATCTTTTATTACTGCAACAGCTTCATGTCTTATTTAGCCTTCTGACTCTGTGCTTGTGCCCTCCACCCTTTCAGCACCATTTTGTGCTCTCCAATAAGGAAAGTGCTCTCCATCCTGTCGTGGACACATTTGGCACACTGGAGCCCCATGAGCCCTTCTGACATGCTTCCTTGTTTTAGACAATCCCATAAGGACTTTAGGCGGACAGTTCACACCCTCATGCAGATTTGGGGGCCTTCCCGTATTCTTGGTGTAGAGGTAAGCGATCCTGCTCCCTGGGGTTTGGGACAGCCTAGTTCTGTTGAAGGCAGTGTTGTAGGAAAGCCTACCACGGTATGTCAGGCACTGGCCCGTCGTGAAGGGCCTCTAGACACCGTACCCTAGGAAGAGCCATCCCTGTCTTTTAAATTCTGAAATCATTTGACTTTGGTTCTTCTTGTAAGCAGTTAGTGCCTGACCTGCCTTTGTAGCTCAGTCTGACACTTTCTTTCAGTGGGAAAATCTGGCTCTTTCATTTTTATTCTGAGTGATACTTGTTTTTGTTTTCTTTCACCTTCTTATTATTTACATTTATGACTTTTCATTTTTCTTAACTCTGCTTGTATTTTCAAATTGATATCAAATTCCCATTTCCCTTCATTGATGTGACAGTTACTTTGTACTTTTTTGTTTGCTGCCTTCCCTTTTAATTGTTCATAATTCAGTTTTTTTTTTTTCCACCTTAACAGAAAAGACACCAGAATTTTCACCTTGACACTCTTCTGTACCATGTCTAAATTTCTGTGGGGATTTTCTAGTTTTGGAGGCCCACATTTCTGTTAGACTGTCTTCAGTTGGGAATGTGTATTAAGCACTCACTATTTATTCATGTAATTTATTGTCCATTTATATTTCATTCTGTGTAGAATGTAAGGCACATTTACATGTAGAACTGTTCTGTTCTCCATCCTCTTGAACACTAATGGTCTCTTGCTGTGATTATTGTTTGGCCAGAGTTCCTTTTCAAGCCCCTATGTAAATGAGGAAGCTGGTGCGGTGCTCTTTCAATATTTAAATATTGGTGAAGGCTTGTTCTCACTCTGTGTGCTAGACTGTTTGGGCTGTGTGCTAGTTCATTCTCCTTTACCGACAGCGTTGCTTCCTGCGGTTTCAGTTCCCTGCAACTAATAATAGCTGGGAAGTTTTAAGGGAAAGATTCTGAAAAATAAAACAAATCATAACTTTTACTACAATGTGTTATAACTATTTTATGCGACCCACTGGGGTCCTGGAACTTGCCCTCTGTGGACAGAGAGGGGCTGTTGTACTCCTTTTTCTCTCAGCTGTCTAGGTGCTCTTGTTCTTTATTCTAGAGTCCAGTGTTACAAATGAAAAACCCATTGTTAATTTGATTCATTGTTTGAACAACTGTTTCTATTAATCTGTCATTTTTTCTTTTATGCCTAAAGTTCAGCAAATTTAATGCAGTTTCCTGAGTATCTTCAATATCATTGCTGCCTGGGTCTTAGGGAACCCTCGAGGAGTAGCATTCTGGCCTTTTCTTCTAGCTCGTGGACATTTTCTGCTGTGTCCCTATCACGGTGCTTCTCCCATCTCTTGTGTTTCCTCCTTCTGTGGCTCCTGTGGAAGCCTTCTTGTAGCTTGCCTTCAACTGTACTTTAGATCTCTTTTCTCATTATGTTTTTCGTCTCTTATATTTTTTATATTGTTTTTTAAGCTTTCTTATGCCTAAGCTTTCAAACTGCCAGTTTTTCGTTGTCCTTTCTTTATCCAGCAAATCCTCAGCCTGAGAATTTGAAGTTTTGAATTTTAACCTAATTAACCTTTTCTAACAATTTTTATATATTCTATTTGATTTTCCCTAAGAACTTATACTGTATTGACCTCAGATATTTTTTTGTCTCCATCAGAACATCTGTTTGTTGTGTCCCTTTCTATTTCTTCCTCCCCCTTCCCTAAGCGTGCCATTTATATGTGCATTGAAGCTCAGTCTGCATGGCAGCAGCAGGTGTGCTGTCTACCTTTTAGCTACCTACCTGGCAGCTCTGCCTTCCATCACTCTCCTTACATTCCCTAGCCCAGGAGTAGAGTGGAGTCTCTTTTATTGAGTGCTGTTGGGGCCAGGAGCCTGACACACCAATGTGGTTATGTATGTTGAACTCCTTTGAGTATCATGTGGAGCTCCAGTGAACCAAATATGATAGATCTGAGAGAGAGGAAAGAAATAGGAATTGAAAAATCAGCTTGGAGGTAGTGGGAAGTAGACATAGAAGTAACTTGAAATTGAAAGCCAAATATAATCAGAGAACTCTACTCTGGCAATTAATTACAACTTTTTCTTAAGCTGTCTACGAGAGTTGTTGACAAGTATATTAGAGGAGATTACACATTAAAGAGATCCATTCTGTTCTAGAAAATGAAAATACTAGAATGAATGAAGAAAACGTTGCACCTTGTATCGTCAGATTATAAAGTGAATACAAAAGTATAACCACTTACCTTAAATGTTTGAGATTTGTTGTGCTCATATACTGGCTCTGGATGGATTACTCATTGTCAGTTTGTCCCAATAAGCCTTCCACAAAGAGAATTTGAATTGCACAGTATATGTAAACTAAACTTCACTTGATGTTAATTAGTTGGTATCCCCCAGTGACACTTCATGTTGAGGTTTATGGTGCAATAAAAACTGAAAAGACACTGACTGAATCCTGTGTATGCATGTGTCTGATAGGTCAGCTGAGAATTAGTGGATGCTTTTGTTCTATGTTAGTGGCAGCCTGATGCTTGGTTGTGTGTCTAGGCCACTGTCACACACTTACTGAATGTCTGAGAGTAGTTCCTGATGGCTTGTGCTTGGACTTTGTCCTTCATCACAGACCCAGCCCGAGAAAATGCTTCTCTATGTAATTGAGGCCATTCTCCACTTAATGAGTATGCTTCTCAGTTTTTATGGAATGCGTTTGTCCTTTCAGCTTGTTGAGAGCTGTTGAATTGTCTTGGCTTAAGGAAAACTTACAAAAGGAAAGGAACAAAAATGGTCAGGTCACTTCCTCATGTCAAGATCTGTTCAGTAGGTAAAAAGGTAACACTAAGTGCTTAGAACTAAGACCTAAAGGATTGTAAAAACTTATGTAACTTCTTAGGAGATTATGAGATAAAATTCTGTATCTGATGCCACTGTGTACCTTTTATTAAGAATTCCAGTTGGTTCTTCAAAGGATTTTGGGAAAGCTCATAGAAAGTCCTTTGTAGTGCTCCCTCCACCCTGCTGCTGAAATGTTAGTGTTTGTTAATTCTTAACATTAGAAGTGCGTTGGAGATTTTATAATTGTATGGTTTTAAAAATTCCTTAATGAAAATATGTACAGTGCTTCATGTAGGTTGAATATTAGACAGCAATACTTGGGTGTTCTAGAGCCGTTATTAGAATACTGATTGCAAATGGCTAAAATTAAGTGAGTAAACAAACCAATTTAAAAAATTCTGGGATATTAAATTTCAAAATGTTCTTCCGTGATTTAATTTGTCCATTATATTTTAATTATACCAATAGCATAACACTTTAGAAAATGTCTTATAATAGAAGTTATAAAATAATGACATTTCATGGCTACGGAGATAGTTCCCCAGCAGTCCAAGCACCTGCCTGGCAAGCTCAAGGATGTGGGTTAGATCCCTGTTATTGCATGTCATGCAGGCCCTGAAGTGAGGCACGGTGGTGCACCTCAGCACCGGGGAGGCTGAGACAGGAAGGTCAGTTTAAGTCCAAGCTGTGTAGCAAGACCCTTTACCAAGTGAATAAATAAATATTTTTAAAACTGACTTTTCAAGGGCCAGCAAGATAAGCTCAGTAAGCTAAGCACCTGCTTAGGCAAGCACAGGGACTGGGGTTTGGTCATTGGCACTACATGCCATGCCAGCCTTGCCCGTGGGTGCCCTGAGGGGGCCATGGAGTCTGGGTGTGGTGGCTCATGCCTATAATCCCAGCTCTGGGGAGTCTAAAAACAGGAGAATTACTACAGTTGCAAGCTGCAGAGTGAGACCCTGTATCAAATACATTAAAAAAAGATTCACTGTATGGATTGTATTTTTAAAGAATTTTGTATTTAAATTTTAGCTTCACAGATTATGTAAGTAATTGTTTTGCTTAATACATACAAGAAAATCTTTGCTTGGTAACTTAATTCATTTTGTAAGTTTAAAACCAAATATTCCCTTGAGAAAATAAATGGAACACATAGGACTGATTTGGATTAAGTAGGTGAGTTAGAAGCAGAAAAATAAGCTATACCTGGTTGCAGCATCTGGAAGACTGAGACAGAACTGCTGCTGTGAGTTCAGGGTCAGTCTTGTTGCATGATGAATGTAAGGCCAGCCTGAGTTACATAGCAAGACCCCAACTCAAGTAAGAAAAGAAGAGCAGCCCTGATATAAATTTTAGTCGAAATTTTGGAAGCTGGAAATCATCCTCTAATAAGAAAGAGCTTTTCTTTTAGTACTGGCATGAAGTTTACATGTCTACCACCTACTTTTTCTTGTTCTTACTAGAAACAGTAGAGGTTCACAAATACAGTAAAGTGTGGATATAAAGTTTAGTCCTTAACAGAAAAATGTGTAGAGGTGTATATTATGAGATGTCAATATGAGTAAAAGATTGATAGTATTTGCCTCTTTGTTCATGATTTCTTGCAGTAATGACCAGTCCGTTTCATGTGTAGGTGAAATTTTATTATGTTATATTCCTTCTCTTTGCACCTATGAAAGGCATATTCCTTAGCTGATGAAATTTTAAGCACAATAAAAATAATCGTTTTCTTAAAATCCCAAAATGGAAATTATTTCTTTTGGTTGTTTTAATATTGTATTTTGAATTTAATGTAACCTGACTATTAGATGAACCTAAGGTATTTTCCCTCCTCCTCAGTGTTGTGCTGTTACTAGAAGCTGTTCCCCACATATGCTGCATGATTCGCTCCCTTTAGTTTATTTTGGTTTCTAAGAATGATTTTTTTTAATTCTTCTAGTAATTATCTACTTATGCTCTGGGACCAAATTGATCTGTTATCTCTTTATTAAGTGAATTTCTGAATTGATGTTCTTTCAAAGCAGAAATATTCAGTCCCCTTTCTGTTGTCACAGCATTTGATAGTGACTTCCCACAAGCATCAGCAGTAGGTAGCTTATGTATTAAGAATGGGAGCCTGTTTTTCTTAATCTGTAGCTCACATTTATTGAACTGAAATATTTAAAAGCTCAAAGCTTCCAGTGATTAGAAAGACAGCTTGCTTCACTGAATTCTCTGATCAGAGTAGCCTTGTCTACCTGTGTGTTCTTCCACCCTGTTACACTCTGATGGTTGCCTTGAGTTTTGAGTCTTCCTTCCTGGTTGGTGTTGAGAGTCTATTTCTTCTGTCCTCTCTGATGGTTGCCTTGAGTTTCGAGTCTTCCTTCCTGGTTGGTGTTGAGAGTCTATTTCTTCTGTCCTCTCTGATGGTTGCCTTGAGCTTCGAGTCTTCCTTCCTGGTTGGTGTTGAGAGTCTATTTCTTCTGTCCTCTCTGATGGTTGCCTTGAGCTTCGAGTCTTCCTTCCTGGTTGGTGTTGAGAGTCT
>PVKA01000492.1:137333-198878 GCA_004027165.1 Ctenomys sociabilis | reverse complement strand
TCAAATATTTCTTTTCTTATTTCAGGCATTAATTCTTGTCTGAGTTCCTCTTTACCTTTCTGCTGTTGTTCCTTTGCTTCTGTCTCTGTTCATTCATTCATTTTAGCTGAGCTAGTTTCCTCTGTATTTATTGGTGGACTCGAGATCTGGGATTGCATTTTTCTCCTTGTCTTTGTCATTTTGTGTAGTACTGACCTCTGACCTTTGGTGTAGAGCTTTGGTGCAGCTATAGCCTTAGCGCATAATGAGATTTGGGTGCCATTCTATTAAGTTTGAGATTATCTAGTTATGCCTGGCCTGCATCTAGCTATTGTGTTCAGTTCCTTTTTGCTGCAGTTCCTGTGGTTCTCCTCCTTTGGGTCCCTGGTCAGAGGAGCACTGGGGGCCACAGAAGCTCTTTCTCACACTCACCAGGCCCAGTGGGGGTGGATCAAGTGCCAGGAGAGTCGCCAAAGTTCTCGCTTCTGTGGTCAGCCTGGGGGCAGTGGCTATGGGCAGTTGCCAGGTAGGTCTGTCTGGGGTGTCTCAGGCAGGTCTCTGGCTATAATGTCTTGGGGCCTGAGGCTCCAGATTGTTCAGAGCATGCAGGGAGAAGCCAAAGGCTCTCCCTCAGACTCACCACATACTCACCAAACTTTGATGCCCAGAGAGTCAGGGAAATTCCCACTCACTCAGCGGGCTTTAGGGCAGGGGATCTTGGAGTTGCTGCCGAGTGGGCCCTGAAGTCTCAGGCCTGTGGGTCGCTTGGAGGGCTTTGGGGTGGGGATCTGGGTAGCAGGTTCAGGAAGAAGCCAAAGGCTCTCCCTCAGACTCACTGCACACTCACTGATCTGGGAAGCCAGGTGAATTGTGTAAATTCCCACTCATCCCGCTTGGTGGTGGGATCTAGGAGACCGCCGGACTCTGCCCTGCTGTCTCGGGTTGGTCACTCTGTCCAGGCGGGGGTGGGGCGGGACTTAGGAGGCCCCCAGAGTTGGCTGACCCCTCTGTGTCAGGCTGGTTGTTCTAGCTGGGTGAGTGTGGGGCGGGCTGGATTTCTTTTTTTTTATGTTTCAACTAATCTTTATTTATATGTTCTTTCCTTAGGAAAAATTAATGGATCAGAGTGTACAAAATATTAAAGATCTATTGGTTCTCACTCCTATTATCAGTGTAGCCTATTCTCAATGTATCCCTCCCAACATACTATTTAAAAAAACTCAGTTTTATCACTGATGGAAGACAAAGCTTGCTAAAAATTTCTTATTCCCATTATGAATAGTCAAAACCATCCCATGTACTGACTTATAAGCAATACCATCCAATATAGAAAACAAAGCAAGTTTCACACATCCTTTTTCAAATCATTAGTTTAGTGGTTTCCATTATCAAATTATGTGACTTAGTATGTTTAGTCTAAGAATTCCTTTCAATTTCTTAATAATCAGATCAGTAAAAGTGTATCTTTATACTTCTTGTCCTCTATCACAAATACTTTAGTTCCTGGAAGTGAGATTACTAGGGATAAAAGACCAGCATAAAGGTTGGAGAGAATGCTGGGTTATAAACTAGCTGTTCTTATCTTTTTAATCAGATAAGAATAAATACTGCAAAGTAATACAAAGCAATGCCTGACTTAGAAGACACAATAAATGCTATTCACAAGTGTCCCAAAATGTTTTTCCTTCAGTGATATTTAAAGTAAAGCAGCCTGCAATTGTACTGAGATAGCTTAGGAATGGGGGGGGGGGGTGACAAAGAAGCATGACTTCAACAGAATCCTACATAATAATGAGATGCTTAAAGCAAAAATAAGATCATTCTGATTTTTGGAAAAGATTTTTTATTCAGTATTTAAGTGAGATTAAAACCTACAAGAATTTGCCTCCGGCTGATGAGCAAAAAGAGAAAAATTAAACATATGTTATCATCTGATTAGGTAGTTAAAATGCAGTAGGAGTCAAATTACTTAGTGACATACCAGTTACTTTGTGTAGACTTAAAGAGTCTTAAAGATAAAAGGTATTTTACACAAAACATGTCATCTGAGAGCACAGGGCTAAAGGCTATATAAAATACTGAAGAAGCAGCTGATATCTCAGAGAAGAGGTGGTGGCAGACCTTTTGATTTTTTAGGCATCTAGTAATTGTTACTGTATGCAAGGACCTAGCATACAGTATGTCCTGACCTTTTGAGTTAAACACTTTAACTGATACCCACTAAGCAAGAATAGAGACACTTTATAGATCAGTTGGAAAACATAAAACAGACCCACTTCTCCAGTACAGTAAGAGAAACAATGATAATATATTGTAACTTGTTACACTACATTTTCTGGGTAGAATTTCCATTCCAAGTGTTGTTTTCATCTTCACCATCATCTTAAGTTCTCAATCTATATATCTTTCCCTCTTTTTTGAAGTCTTCCCCTCATTTTTCCAGAATTCTTTCTGACTGGTTTCCTTTTTTCTGATTTGCCAGATGACGTAGGGTTTGAAGGTTCTGGTGATGGCGTTCTCACCGAAGTCTGTAGAAGGAAGAGTACTAAATAAGAAGTTGCTAATCAGTCTCCAGGTGTCAAGAGATGGGTAAAGTACCATCCCCAGCAATGTCCAAATATCTCCACTGGAGGAGTGCACAATGGATGTAGGTGGTTTTCCTGCTGGTAACACTACCACTGAAACACTCGGGGCAAGTTCCAAATCTAGCACTTTCTTTACATAATCTTCTTTGGTAAATTCCCTCCTGGGAAACATGGTTGCTAATGAAAAATTACCGTTAAGTGTCACCAACAGTCTGTGCTGCACACTGTCTTGCTTCTTCTGGAGGAGCATCAGAAGAAAACTGATTTGTAAAGGAAGAACCATCAGGCAGAAGAAACTGGATTCTTGCGATGGTGCTTCTTTCTCGATCATATGGTTCCCTCTTGCCTTCCGTTTCTGCTTGTGTGGCCAGCAAGACAGCAGCATTGGCAGCCTCTACTTCTTTTGTCTTTGCAAAATGAGCATCTCTCTCCACACGATCCAAAGCAATTTGCTTTTTTTCTGATCTCGAGCTGCCCTATCTTCTGCCTTTGCTCTGTTTCTTTCTTCCAGCATTCTTTTTGTTAATTCTTCTTCCTGTTTTCTTTTATAGTCCAACATTTCTTTTCCAGTTTTTCTCTTTTCAGTTTCCTTCTTAATCTCGCTCTGTTCTTCTCTCCTTTTTTCTTCTCTCCTCTCTTCAAGTTTTTTTGTTAGTCTTTCCACTCTGACAGTGACGTCCTCTGACTTGAACATTCATTGGGTTCCTGAGAGGCAATTGGATGACCTGAGCTTTCTCCTTCTGTTAGAGTATCTGATTTTGTATCAGCAGAAGTGATAGGTGTCTGGAAAAGCTTTGCATTCCACTACTGAGAGTTTTCAGAAGTGTCATTCGGTTCAAATGAGGCAGATGGAGCAGACACCGAACTTTCAGACTGGCTGCCATTTGCCACCGACGTTTCACCTCTTAATGAGTGCCTCTGTTGATCTTTGTGCATTCTCATAACAAGCTCATCTGCAGAAATACTTCCTGCTATTACTTCCAAAGGGTTACCACTGTCTCCAATAAAGAAACCGGATGGAACAAACACTACAGGATAGGTTTGTGAAAACTGTAAACAAGCTTCACTTTTGGTATTAATTTTAATAGCAACAAAACTATCTGAACATGCTTCGGTCACTTTCTCATCCTCCCAACTTGCAGCCACCTGTGTAGACTGTTCATCATCACCTGCCATGAAGACCACGAACACCATGCCGCTCCTCTTTGCCGATGCGATAGCAGCTGGAATGGGACCCTGGAACCACAGAATTGCTGCCTTTGGACCTGGTCGCTCACTCGGGTGTCCTCGCCGCATCCCGGAGCTGGCCCTTCCTTCCCGCCTCATCGTGCCCCACCCTGGTTAGCTTTCTTAATTTCTGTGTAAAAATTTGTAATTGTTTATTTATTTTTCTATTTTTTTTTCACATTCGATAGGGATTTATTTTATTTCAGTTTTTCTATTTTAAGAAAGGTTCTGCAGGGTGGTCAGGGCCTCATTATTAGATCGAGCTCATAGTGATCCGCTTGTTTATAGCCTCCCAAGAGCTGGGATTACAGGCACATTCCTCCATGCCCATTGTCATTTGCCATCTCAGTGCACACCCCTGCTGGAGGGGTCAGCGCGGCAGGTTCAGGGATGGACCCCTGGCCCCTGTGCCTGGTTGCAGGTGCTTTAATCCACTGAGCTATTTGACTCATCCAGATGGCTGACGCTAATAAAAGGTCTTTCTTTTATTTTTGTCCTTTTAGATTTCTTATAACATTTTTTTTCCTGCATAGTATTCTTATATCTGATAATCTGAACAACTAATTTGGAGACAATATCATGCAACACAGCAACTGCTATTGAATTCCTATTGATTTGTTTAGTGAAGTTCTATGTTGTTTGTCACATTTTGGAGGTTTGTTACTTTAAAAGAAAACTGTTTTGTATTATCTTAAAGTAAAATTCATACTTGCTGTAAATAAACAGCCAGCAATGTACCTGGATCTTATATAGATCCTTGTGACAGAAAGGAGCAGAAATCAGGTAAGTAGAAGGTTGACTTCATCATAAGATTGTAGCCTGGGCTCCATGACCAGATTTCAGTTATAGTAGTAACTGGTACATTTGATTTGCTGGCTGGAATGCTATGGGGAACACTTGAATACCTTTTCTTCTTTCAACTCTTACTTTCCCTCATTTATTTTGCATCCTTAAATCTTTCTGTAAATCAAAGCTTTTGGACACATAAAAAAGACAGCTTCCCTTTGGAAGTGTCCTCTGCCCTGTACAGCAACAGACTGAGGGAGGAACTGACCTACTGTGGGTAACATTTCCATGTTGTTTTCTAGAGTATGACCATTTTCACAATGTTGGTTTTTCATATCCAAGAGCAGGTAATGTCTTCATTTTCTGAAATCCTCTTCCTTCTCTCTTTTCAGAGTATTATAATTTTTGATGTATAGTTCTTTTTAAAAGATTGATTCCTAAATATTTCATTTTTTGATACTATTGTGGAGTGTATGATTTCCCTAATTTCTCACTCAGTGAGTTTGTTCTTTATACACAGAAATCTTACTGATATTTGAGTGTTGACTTTGTCTTGAGCTATGCTCCAGAATTTGATTATTAAATCTAGTAGTCTTTTGATGGAGTCTTTGTGATCTCTTTTCTTGAGTACGATGTCAGCTGCAAATAATAATTTTACTTCTTTCTTATCTCTATTCTTCGTATTTCTCTCTGTTGTCTAATTATTCTGACTAGTATTTCCAAAAATATGTTGGATAGGAGTGCTGACAATGAGCATACTTTTTTAAATTTCTGATTGTAAGTGAAAGCTTTCTGTTTCCTTTTCCATTTAGTATGATGTTGACTGTTGGTTTGTGATAGATGGCTTGGATCAGATTGATGTGAGGACCATGTAATACAATTTCCTATAGGATGTTTTTTTTTTTATCATGAATGAGTGTTGGATTTTGTCTAAAGCTTTTTCTGCATCTACTGAGATAATCATGTGGTTCTGTCTTTGGCTTTGTTAGTATGGTGCTTTGCATTTATTGATTCAAATATGTTAAACCATCCCTGCATTTTTGGGATGAATTCCACTTGGTTATGATGTATAATCTTCTGGATGATTTGCCTCATTCTGCTTTTTAGTATTTTATTGAGGATTTTTTTATTGTTTTATGTATTTACTACAGGGTCTATACAGTCTCAGTACACAAACCAGACTGCCAGTGATCCTCCTGTTTTTAGCCTCCTAAGATCTGGGGTTACAGGCATGTGCCACCAGGCCCAGTCTCAATCTTCATCTCAGTATGTCTTGGGAGTGGGCCCCAGGGATCTAACCTGATCCCTGTATCTACCTAAACAAGTGCTTTGATCTGCTGAGCTGTCTGGCTGGTGCTTATTAATGCAAGTATGTTCATTAGATTATATTGTCCTATAGTTCTATCTTCAGGTTGGGCCTTTCTCTAATTTTGGTATTGGTATAATCTTTGCCTCTAAATATGAATTAGGGAGAATTGTTTCCCTTTCAATATCATCAAGACTTTGAGGAGTACTGACATAAAATTTTATCTAAATTTCTTGTAGAATTCAGCACTGAATCCATCAAGAGCTAGGATTTTCTTTATTGCTAAATTTTTAATTTCATTGTCAGTTTCATTAATTGATTTTAGTTTATTCAGAATTTTTATATCTTTTCAATTCAGCTTTCGTAATTTATATGTTTCTAAGAATCTGTCCATGTCTGTGTTTTTCATCACAGGATAGTAAAGAGTAAGGCTTTTCAAAGTTGATATTGATGATCTGAATTTCCACAGGATCTGTAGTGATTTCAGTTTTTCCTTTTCTTATTCAATGAATTTGAGATGTTTCTTTCCTTGTTATGATAAGATTTATTAGGGATTTATCAATTTTATTTATTGTTTCAGAAAATCAACTCTTTGTATTATTTCTTAGTCTCCATTGTGTTGTTTTCTTAGACTCCATTGTGTTAATTGTTGCTCTGATATTTATATTTTATTACTTTGAGTGCACTTTGGACTTGATTTGCTCTTTTTTAAAAGAAGTTTAAGGTGAAAAATTAGATTGTTTATTTGTTTAATTTTTGGTGGTACCAGGGATCCAAATCAGTACCTTGTGCTTGCCAGGCAAACACTTATTCCACTGAGCTATCTCCCCAGATCATTTTTATTAGTGCTTATTCTCTTTTCATAATGTAAGAATTCACTGATACAATTTCCCCTGTGCTTTCAATGAATCTCCCAGGTTTCACTAAATTTTATTTACACTTTTGCTTGAGTGTAGATATGGCTTAAATTTTTTTCTTTAATTTCATCTGTGACTTACAGATTTTTCCAGAGGGTGTTATTTAGTTTCCATGTGTTTATGGAGTTTTTGTCTTTGTTTTTTTTCACTAATTTCCAATTTCATGGCACTATGGTCAAATAATGTGCATGGGATGATTTCATTTCCTTTGCATTTACTTAAGCATGTTCTGTGGTCTATTTTAGATAATGTACTATGTGCACCCAAGAATGTATATTTTGCTATTGCTGGGTGGAATGCTGTGTAAATTATTGCTAAGTCAATTTATTCACAGGTTTACTTCATTCCTGTTACTTCATTGCTGATTTTTATCTATTTTTATTTATCTATCTATAGTTGATCTACCTCTTTTGGACATTGGGGCGTTAAGTTCTCCCACTGCAATTGTTATTGGTTATTTGATATTTGTTCCTATTAATATGTGTCTTATACAGCTGGGTGCTCCTATATATAATGCATACATATTTATGATTGTATCTCTTCCTCTTGAAGTTTTCCCATAACCAGTATTTCATGTACTTTATCTCTTTTAGATCATTCTTTGTTAGAGCTTTACACTGTCTGCAAACAAAAAGCTACCCTTACTTTTTTTCTAGGTTCTGGTTGGGTAGAGTACTGTTTTTCCATCCTTTTATTTTTCAGTCTATGGATTTATTTTTGAGTTAAATGTTCCTTGTGTGGCCGGCGTGATAGCTCAGCAGACTAAAGCAACTGTGATTCCATGCCCAGCACCACATGCCACGCAAGCCCTGCCCCTGAACCAGCCATCGGGTCTGGGCATAGTGCTGTAGTTGGAATCCCGGCACTGAGGAGGCTGAAAACAGGAGGATCACTATGAGTTTGAGCTGCATCGTAAGACACTGTGACAGCTAAATACATTAAAAAATGTTTCTTATATATGTTGTTTTATTTTTGTTTCTTGATCCATTCTTCCATTCTGGTTTTGGTTGTTGTTGTTGTTGTCGTTGGGATTGGTGAACTGAGGCAATTTAAATTTATCATTATAACTGATACATATTGGCTTGTCCTTGTCATATTATTTGTCTGTTGTTGATTCCCTATTTTTCCCCTCTGTGTTATTGCTTGTCCTGCCTGGTAGTTTCTTTTTGTTGTTGTTTTTGGAATTGTGCTATCTCTTTCTAAAATATCTTTCAGTACTCTTTGTAGGGCTGATTTCTCTGTTATAAATTTCTTAAATTGTTCCTTGTCATAGAAGTATGTTATTTCTATATTAATTTTGAAAGATACTTTTGCAGTGTGTATACAGTCTGGTTTGGAAGTTGTTTCCTTTCTGGACTTGAAATATTTCATTGCAATCTCTTCTTGAGTTGATGGTTTGTGTTGAGGTAGGTGCCATGATTTTGATGGGCTTTTCTTTATAAGTGATGTTTCTTTTCTCTAACAGCTTTTAATATTCTGTTATTATATTTGATTATCACATGCATCAATTTAGATTTATTTTGGTTATGGCTAATTATAATTATATATAACTTGCTTGTCTGTATGTAGATACTTTTCCCATGCTTGGAGAATTTTCTCTTATTACTTCTGCAAATAGACTCTTTATGTCATTTTTATTGATCCCCCCTTTTTTGTTGACTCCTCTCAGTATTATATTGTTTTACTTGTTTTCATATTTCAGCTGGTGAAATGTTATATACTGGTACCTTGTTATTTTTAAGACATATTTCCTTTTATGATGACTAGCTGCAACCTTGTATTTGATTTCTGAATGTCTATCATCAGTTTTGGTCAACATTTTTTTTTTTTAGTTCTAAATGGAATTTTAATTTCCTGGGTATTTCTTTGAATCTGTTTCATGCATTCTAGTTATTGCCTGTATTGTTCCTTTAAGGTTTCTGTCATTTTAATAGAAATAGGCAATTTAAATTTATGTGTATTCTTTAGAGATGCTCACAATTCTTTCATTATGGTTGCCAATTCTTTTTTTTTATCTGAGAGACCATTTATGATCAGATTTTCTCCATAGACTTCTGAAGTTTCTTCTTTACATCAGTTATAGTCATTTCAGAAATTTCAGTTATATGAATTTCAATTTCTTCTATGCTCATGTGTCTTTTAACTTGTTCTGGGTGATTCTTGGGTCCTGAAATTACATTTTAGTCCCTTGTCTTGACATTCTCTATTTCTAAAAGAAAATTTTACTTTGTTTTCTGTGATTTCCCTTTTGAATTTTGGTAATAGGTAGCTATCTCCTTATGATCAATGCCTCTCTGGGAAAAGAACTTTCTTCAGAGATATCTTCTGTGTGTAGTAGATTCTTTCTTTGTGCCTGTTCTAAGACCCTACCTTCCCAATCATTTGAGAATGTGATGCTGATTTCTGTTTTCCTCAGCCCCAGTCTTTTGATTCAAGGCTTTGGTGAGGTTGTTAATCCAGAGCTTCCCAATATTGTTACTCAAGGGAGAGCAACTGATTATACTAGATATGACATCCTAGCGACAGTAGCACAATTAGCAATAATGATTACAACAAGCATAATTTAGAAATTGATGAACTACTATTGATTTTGTACTTTAAAGCACAGGAATAAAGTATATAGATATATAACAAAGCAATTGTAAATTGGCAATATGTATGGAATTTTTTTCTCCTTGTTGGAGTGAATTTATCCTGCGGTGGGGGTGATGTATACCATAAAGGTAAGTGAGAAAGAAGCAGCATTGCTAGAGGAGAAAGGATGGTCATGTAAGTTTTGGATAACTGGAGTAGGGATAGGAAAGAAAGAATGAAAATGTGTTGAGGGACTAGCTGATTTTTGCCTCTAGGTTTGGAAGATGGGATTATAAGAAGCAAGACAGAAGGCAAGAAAAGAAAAATTGAGAAAATATAAAAGAGAAATGAAAAAGGAAACTAAAGTACAACAAAAACAGAGAAAGCAAGATTAAAAGAATGAAATAATATTTTAAAAAGGGGGCAGCCCTACTCATCTCTTGTATTCTGTGTGTCTTTGTCTCAAAGCACAACACTGGTGCATTTAACTGATCACCAGTTCTCTTATATTACAGATGTTCCCCTCCCACTAGCCTTGCTTGTTGATCACGTGTGTCTAGTCTAGGTCGTATTGTGGTGTTGTTGCCCTCTGGTGGCCTGATTTTGGGGTGTTTGGGGATTGGTTAGGCACCTGGAGTTTTTTTGCCTGAGCTGGCTGCAAAGTCCTGAGTGCATCCCACACTCGCTGCCCATCCCAATTCAGTTTTCTTTCGCGTGTTGCACGTCAGAAGCTTTCCCTTAGGGCTGTGGAGATAGCTCAGTAGAATAAGGGCCTGCCTGGCAAGTGCAGGGTCCTGAGTTTAATCCTTGGTACCACAAAGAAAACAAAACAAAACAAAAACACCAAACATTTCCCTTTCTATTTGTATTTCTAGGGCTCCTAAGATTCACTTTATAAAATAAATACTCAAGTCCTGCTTTTTTTACCATCAGATCCTCTCTTCTTTTAAATTTAAATGTAATATTTTTATAGTAGGAAGTATGTCATTCATCTTAATCTTACGATTGTCCCATTTTTTCTTTTTTGTGATTCTACTTTTATGAACTCTTGTGGGTAAATCAAATAATTTTTTCTCCATATCTTTTTTTACTTCATCTCTAAATTCTTCTTAGCTGTATATCTTTATGCATTTTTAGTGGTTTGTCTAGATTATAATAAAAATTTAAGCGATCTCAGCTTACAGCCTCATGATATCATGGTTCTCACATACACTTTAAGAATTTCAAGAATATAGTTAAATTGACTACCTTCTTTCCCTTTATTTTTATTAGCATTTATTTTACCACCATATGCTATAAATCTATAATATATTTTTATTATATTTGTTTCACATAATGAAATTTTAACATATTTATTATACTATGCTTCAAAATGTTAAGTATTTTATGGTTACCATACCTGGAATTTTATAGTCATTACTACTCACCTCTGTTTCTATCTGCTATTCTACTTCAGTCTGCAGAATGTCTTTAGCAACTTTAGGAAGTGCTCCAATTCTCTCTACTCTGTCAGGGGGTGAAACAGCTTTGAGTTTTTCTGACCCTGGGGAAAGCTTGTTCCTTTCCAGATTTTTGATTTTTATATAGGTGTCTTACTTTCCCCATTCAGTGGCAGTAGATTTAAATCATAACTTCATAAATTTCCCTTTTATTTTTCTTGGTTAGGGTAGAAGGACAATGTCTGGCAAATTTCTTCACAGAAAATAGAAATTTGAGATTTATCTTTTTAAGGTAACAATCTTTAGCTCCAATCCATCTATTTCACCAATTAATATTTCTGAAAAGCCCCTCAAAAGCTCCCTCAGTATTCTATTCATGGAGAAGAAGTAGGACTGTTGCTCAGTAAAATTTTAGGATACCTATACCTTTAATGTTAGCTCTAGATATCCTATTTTTGTGTGTCTTCTCTTATACTTTTGCTTCTCTATTTTTGATGGTTGCTAGCTCTGAGATATTTGTTTATAATTTGCTTTTCTATTTAATCTCTAGAAGCCCATTCATTTTAAGTGGTTATTTGTGTTTTCATGTCCTTTGTTTCTCTCTGCCTACCCATCCTCCCTGTCATCCTGGAAAAATCTGTTCTTTCTTCATTCATTAATTTTTTTTCCTCCCCATTTGAAAACATTTTAACAAATCACTTTCCTCCATCCTCCACTTCAAAATCCAAACAGCCCATCCCCTGAACAATAAGAAAGATGCTTGCTTATGCATGATTATTCAATTATGTTCAAGTTTGGGTTAAGACAGTGTATTCCAGGAAAGCGTACTGCTTCTGGAAGGCTGGTGTTCACATTAATCAGCCAGTGCCTCTGTAATACTGTTATTAAATATTTTGTAAATTGCCCCCAAAAGATTATCAGTATATTACAAAGGGTTTACCTTATCATATTTACTAAATATATATTTTTGAACAAATTAATGGTTTCTAGACTGGGTGCAAGGGATACACATATTATCTAGATGCTAGGATTTATTCTATGCACTGGTGTACGGAGATACACCTTAGCCTCAGTTGAAACCATACATATATTGAACATCCATACCCTCCAACCTCTCTTTTTTGTTCTGCTCATTACTGTGGGGAGTTTCTGTATTCAAATGTATTCTAAGTGTATTTGTTACACACCATAGCTTTAGCTTTCTGATCGTTGTCAGTTCCCTCTATGCCTACCCTCGATCACTGGGAGACAGGACATAGTGAGTAAATATTCTCATTCTCAAGCACATGATTCCTTAGCTTTTCAGAGAAACTATTCTTCATTAGATGGAGTTCTGGTGCCTATCGTATGACTGGATCAAAATTTATCACTTGGGTTATTTTTCTCTCTTTCCACATTTTCTTCTTTCTAGTCCCCTACTCCTTTTTCATCCTGATCATTTCCAGAAACAAATATCCAGTGTCATGCTTTGTATCTTCTTTCTGGAAAATGCCAGGCTAAAATAACTTCTGACCAAATAGTTAAAGTACAATATGATCAGTGTGTTAAGACTACTGAAAGGAAAGAGAACTGAAGAAGCCTTTGCAGAAAAATTAGAGACCAATGCAGAAAGACATTTTGAGAAAGCACAGTACACACTGAAATTACAAGTGATTTCCTCCAGATTTTTTCAACTTCAAACTTGTTTTGTTGTCATCTAGGTCAATGTTGAGATTAAATGCATTGTCTTTGGAGATACAATTTAGTCTTACCCATGGAATATGCAACTTTGTAATCTTGGAAACTCACTTGACTTTTCAACTTTGACTTTCTCACCTTCAACTCCACCTCTGGGCTGCAGAATATTAAGGAGGTTAAATGGAGTTGTACATGTAAGCATTTGATTATGGTTCTTGCACACAATGCACACTCACTAAATCTTATCTACTATTTTTTAATGGTCAGGTACAAGGATGGATTATAAAAGAAGGTTGCAATCTATATTTTTCAGGTTAACTTGTAGTCTGTTCTAGACATTTTCAAGGATAAAGTCAGCAAAAAACATTCCTATTTTCCTTTCAATCAACTTGGTTCAGAAGTCCAAGAATTTAAGTAGTATAAAGGTATAGCCAATACCTTTAATTAGTAACCACCAGTATATTTCCCTAATGTGCCAGCAAAAGGTTGAAAGTAATCAGCTGGTGAAAAGTTAATTAACTAAGTCTTTTATAATGCAGAACAGGCTGGGCTGTGCTTCAAAACACTTTATTTTGGGCAGAGAGCCTTATGCCTAAAAAGGAAATAAAGAAAATGCAATCCAAACTAAGCTGGGAATAAACAAACAACAAAGCCAAGAAGCCTAGTGACAAACAACCTAGCCAGAATTTCATTTCTTCTCATGACCTCGCAACTGCTGATGTGGAGGCCAGGTCTTGGAGTCCTGCTGGAGTCATCCACTCTCAGAACTGGGTAAATCAGTTCAAACTCTAAGCAAGTCAAGCAGGTGGAATAACAATCAGTGTACAGGAAAGTTGAAGGTCATGTTAACCATTAGATAACATGTCTCTGCTTGGTTCTAGCCTTTGCCTGTTTTCTTTTTCCTTGTCCATTAAAAAAAAATCTTCTGACCTTTTCTGATGTCCCTTGAAATTCTGTGTCTGATAGGAATCTTTTTCAGTTATTTGTATCCTCTGAGTTTAAGTCATTGGACTGCTGTTTCTGGGGGGCATTTACAATCCTCTGTCTAAGCAGCTGTTTGGGAAGATTTCAGGGTGGCCATCAGTGACTCCTCAGGACCCAGGGTAACATCTCAGGTGGGCTGTTGGATGAGCATGCTAAAGGGCATATGATTCAGAAGGCTGAGAAAGGACAGTGAACACCAGTGAAAATCATAACCCCTACAGGGGCAGACTGACAACTCCAGTTATTGTGAATTGTAGTTAATCTCATAGACACTAGGAGATTCAAGGAAAAAACTTCCCTTTTCCTACTTTTTATAGTATACCACGTACAGCTTATATTTCTTTTTTGTCAGAATTTTATAATTACATCAAATAAGCCTTATGAGCAAAAACTTCATAGAAGTTATAGCTTTATCTTGGTTTTCTTTGATTACTAATAATACACAGTATAGTGCCTGCATGTCACAGGCAAGACATGCTGGATGCACAGCTTTAGAATACGGGGCAAGGCCCTTGTTTCTTTTTTGGACAGTGGTATCTCATTTAAGTCCAGGATTAATGACTTGAAAAAAATATGAATAGAAAATAAAGGTCCCATTTTACCCACCTGTACATCTTAATCTCAATTTAAAATTTTCTTCAATGAGAGCACAGAGTACTGGGAAAGAGTGAAGAAAACCTGAGAGGAGAGAAAGGGGATATGTATGGCACTTACATGTTGCTTCTATATTTAAGGAACTGTTGGGGCAGATTTAGAGGCTTGGTCTGCATGGATTTGCATCCTGGTAGACAGCAGCATTACAGCTGGCAGAAGATGTACAACCTGCTGTGATTTGAATGCGTCCCACAAAATTCATGTTTTGAAACTTTAATCTCCAATGCAACAGCATTGGGAGCAGTGGTGTAACACAGGAAGACACTGCATGAATGGATTCATGCCATTAATGCTAGTGGATTAGTTATTACAAGGGTGGGCTTGTTATGAAACTGAATGGAGTCCCTGCTTTCTTTCTTGTTTTTTCTCATCCTCTCTTACTCTTTCTCCTTCCATCAGGTGACACAGTAGCAAAGGAGCCCTTACTCCGTGTCAGCATCATGTTCTTAGATTCCTTATCTTCCAGTACCATGTCCCAAACAAACTTTCATTGTTACAAACCCCCTCATCTCAGAACCCACAGACTACCCTGGACCAAGACCTACTTTCTTCATTCTCCCTGTGACCCCTCCCACAGAGTGCAGTGGTGGGCAGGTCGCTTTCAGATCACAGAGAGAGTCAGTCACCCTCAGATTTCCTGGTAAGTGCTTGGAGGCATAAGATCTGTGAGGCTTTGGTACACGTATTCTCTTGTTTTGCTGATCTATGTTTGAGTTATATGGAAAAGAATGATCCCAAAGGACCACTGACTGATGCCATAGAAAATCTGCAGCAAGGGGAATGTGCCATGTCTAAATATACATTAGCATAACCATGAACACTATTGAAATGCTGGCTGACTGGGCCAACACTACAATAGGCCTAAGGGTGGGAGTTTCGCCTTGACTCGGACACTCTAGCTGAGTCAATGAACTCTTCTGAGCCATCAGATCCCCTTATGCCAAATGGTGGCCTCATTAGATTAGATGAGCTGTTTCTCCCCTTGCTTCTCAATCAAAGCTGATATTTACTATATCAGTTCTTTATAGATCTAAATTGCACTGGGATGACAAAGGAATTTCTATGTTAGATCTCAAACTTTGAGTTAACTAATTTTACTTTCTAAACCTTGAGTCATGATCTGCAATTTTCTCACTGACTTGATCTGTGCAGATTGAATCTAGTCTACCCTAATTTATTATTTCATAGAAATTTAAAATGCCATTAAAGTTTCGTTCTCATGTAAACACAACTATAGGCCTGTGATATAAATCTCCACAAGCAGATGTAGCAAAATGAATCATTCGGCAGGTTAGGTAAGCAACAGAATAATAAGTGTTTTGCATTCAGAATAATGTCACTGTGCCTGGCCCAGGTGCCATATGCTTTCCATACAGTAGCTGTAATCCTCATAAAAATTTCAGGATATAGGTATGTAGGATTTTTTTTTTTTTTTACAGTTCAGGAAACATTTTGCAGGTAGCAGTCAGGCTGCATTGATTGTTCCCATCTTTCTTGTGCTTTGAATCTGTTCCACTATTGATATCAGCCAGGGAGAGGACCAGAATGAGCAGCCTCATAGGCCTGGATTTGACTTCTGGCTGTACTTATTCTTAGCTGTGTGATTTGGGGTATATTTGCGCACCCCCTGGGACTTTAGTTCCCATCTCTATCCACTGGGTGGAGTTGCAATAGAGGCTAGATGAATAGATGCATACAAAGGAGATTTCCAAGTTAATTCTCCCCTCACTTGTTCCATCTTCTCCCCATCTCCTTTCTGCTCCTCATTTTATTTGGTGAGCATGCACTGTTATTTTTTTGTGCTTGCCTGGAAGACAAGTGGTATCTGCATTTTGTCTGTTAGTCTCTTTTATAATTTGTTCGATTTTATGGGAAAGTATTTCCTGTCTGGATTCACCAATTACTTAGACTGGGATGCCCTAGCCTAACATCCTGCAGCATAGCCTTTGAGGGGTCCACCTTGTTCAGATTCTACAGTCTCATGCACATGTGGGGGTTGTCATGTAACAGCAGCACAAAGTCAAAAGAGGTTACTGGATTCTAGTTATAAACAAAGCAAGCTAGGGTTGTATAATAAGATTGGAAGGAGCAGAGCCATAGCTATTTTAAGGGTGACCCAAACTGACAAAAGACAGGAAATTCGGGGAGGCAGATGCTTCATCAGCTCTGCCTTTGAATGGTTTCTTCCCCCTGTGATATATTGCTCCCTGTCAAAGTATTTTGAGCTCCTAATTTGTGAATTTTTATTTTTAAGGCATTCACAGAATGCCTTAAAAAACTGGGTGACTGATGGACTCCTTTGAAACTTAAATAACCAAAAGGAGCCATCTCAATCTCTGGGTGGAATATATATTCATACATTCAAAAATGTATATTATATACATCAGAAACTTGGATGGCTCACTAAGAAGGGATTGGTGGTGTGTGTAATTTGGGATTTAATGTGCTCTCCACTGACTAATCTTATTGGGGATGTAGTAAAGCTGTTTTATTTGACTTTATTTTTCACAGCAGCATCTAACTATAAAGGATTTAGCTTCATATTTGAAATATAAACCCTTTCCAACTTATATGAGAAAGCTAGGTGTGCCTTAAAGGCAATATGTTTTCCTGAAAACTTACATAAACTTAATAAAACCCTTTTTTTTCCTTCTTCCCTTGCTTCCTTTCTTCTTTCCTCCCTTCTTCTCTCCCTGCCCCTCTCCTTTGCTCACCTCTTCCCTCCCTCTTTCTTCTTTTAAATTTATAACTAGGCTGAGAATGAGTTGCTTGACCTTCTGTCCCTGGTGGATTTTCTGTGCTTCAGTCCTTGCAATTAAGACTCTTGGGATTCTTACTAGGAAATAAGTTTAAACTGGATTAAGCTATATAAATATTTACTAATATTTTATGCTTTGGCATATTAATTATTTTATTATTTTCCAGGTTTAGAAGAAGAAGGATGGTGGTGAGCTTGATTTTGAGAAAAGCCATGTAATAACTAATGTTTTGGGGACTATATAGAGCTCTACTGCAAGAGAAGTAACCAGGAGAACAGAAACAAAACTCAATTTTGTGCACATTATAGAGAATTCAAGCTCCTGATTTTTTTCTCATCCTTGTTTATCCCACTTTTTAATTTTTATTCTGACAACATTTACAGATATAAAACATATTTCTCACTTTGATGATAACCCAACTGACCACAGAAGAATATCCAAGCTTCTCATGTGTCCCTACTGAACATCCATGAACAATCATTTTTCTGGATTTTGGGGAGTTTCAGAAAGAAGCATATTTAGTTTTCACCTGGAGATGAGCAATCTCTCTTTTCTTGCTGTGGAATGAATTGAACATGTTGCAAGGGCCACTGAGAGCCATAAACTCTAACTCCCTGCCTCCTGGATCTCCTCTGGGCTGATAGTTGCTATAGAAGCTGCAAAGAAATATAATTTTAAAATCAATATCTAAGAATCAGCATAAAGAGCTCTCAAATGATTCAATATTTTTTAGGGAAGGGTCTACAGGGTGTTCAGGGTCTCACTACTAGATCGGACTCATAGGGATTCACTTGTTTATAGTCTCCCAAGAGCTGGGGTAACAGGCATGCGCCACCACACCCAGTCCATTTGCAATCTCAGTGTGCCCCCCCCGGGGGTGGGAGCTGCACTGCAGGCCTGGGGATCGAACCCTTGGCCCCTGTATATGCTTGCAGGCTGCTTTAATATTCTTACTAGTGAACAGAACATAGGGAAGCATGTTTCGTTTAGGGTATCAAACCTGAAAATTTCCTTCTTTAGGTGTTCTTGAATTTGCAAAAAGATTGCAATTGTTTTAAAAAAAAATATGTTAACATTTCAGTAAAGCATTATGCCCTGGAAATAACAAAAGACCAAAAAGAACAATGTATTCAATACCTGTTTTGTGTCAACCAACCTGATCACTGTAGTAGGTATTTTACACACATTCGTTATTTCATCCTCCACTATCAAGAGAAGTGATCATTATTACTTTGATTTATTGATGAAGTAACAAGTCTCACAGTGAGAAATTTACCCACGGTCTCCTGCTCGATTAGTAGTTCTTTTTAGGTTTTGCAACCAACTAGCTCTGTCACCTGTTCCAAGTGACATAATATTTTTGTGCTTTGTTTCCCCTTTTTAAAATGATAAGAGATCCACCCAACCCCAGGGCACGTGAGTGTGTGGAAGAGCTTCTGTGCTGTCCTGTACTAGCTGGACCAAGACCAGGCCCCGCCCCCACAAGAGAGACCTTCCCTGCATTCTGCAGACTTGCTTGCCCTTCCAGACCCAGCACAGACCTCCCTGTGAGTGAGAACATGCATCACCTTCTTGGGAGCCCTGCAGACCCGCCAAAGCCCAGGCCCAGTGAGTGTGTGGGAGCCCTTCTGTGCTCCCCTGCCTCTCTCCCATATCCCTTCAGACCCAGCCCAGGCCTTGCATATTGGCCTGGGGTGAAACTCTGTACCTGCAGAGAGACTAAGGTTAAAACCACACAGCTAACCAAGGAGCAGAACATTTTACCGAAAGGAGTACAACAGGCTCACCTGCAAGAGCAGCAACAGGAAGGAGTTGAACACAGCAGCCAGACCCAAGCCGGGCACTACATAGAACTTGGTATATCAGACCTGAATTTCATTAGGTGCTAAGGTTATAACTGCACCAAAGCTCTACACCAAAGGTCACAGGTCAGAGCTATAAGAAATGATAAAAACAAGGACCCAAATGAAATCTCAGGCCTTGAGCCCACCCAGAACAAGTGTAGAGGACCCTAGCTCAACTGAAATGTATGAATCAATAGCGGCAGAAGCAAAGAAGCAATGGTAGAAAGAAATAGAGGAACTCAGAACAGAATTTATTTCTGAAAAAAAGAAATCTCGGAATTCATAGCATCTGAAGTAAAGAATCAAATGCAGAAACATATGGAGGAAACCCAATCTGAAAAAAACTCAGCAATAGAAGAAGTAATAACTGCTTCTAAAGAAGACATTGATAAAAAATTGAGGAGATTAGAAAAATGGATTCCTTAATTAAGAATACAGGGAAGAAATAGATCGCATGAAGCAGAGTCAAAGAGATGTACAGGAAATTACAATCTCAATCACAAGCCTGCAAAACGATTTGAGTGAAAGTGAAGATAGAGTTTCAGATCTTGAGGATGCTGGGGCAGCTAGTGAAAAGGTGAGAACAGATCTCTTAAAAGCAACTAGGATGCAGGAAAAAATAATTTATCACATGTAAGACGATGGAAAGAACAATGTGAGACTAATAGGCATGAATGAGAAAGAAGTGTCAGTAAATAAATGTTATAAAAAGAATATGGGCAGAAATAATAGCAGAAAACTTCCAAAATATGAAGAACCAGTTTGAAATTCAGGTAAACAAAGCACACAGAATGCCAAATAACTTCAATACAATTAAAAACACACCAAGACATATAATAGTCAAGATCCCAGAAATCTAAAATAAGAACTGAAAGTCACTAGAGAAAAGAAGCAGATCACATTCAAAGGAAAACACATTAGAATTATGGCTGACTTCTCATCACAAACCCTGAAGGCAAAAAGAGCATGGAACACAGTACCTCAAGTCCTCTATGAAAACAAATTTTAGCCCAGACTACTATACCCTGTAAAACTCTCTTTCAAGTTTGATGGAGAAGTGAAATACTTCCACAAGAAAGAACAACTAAAGAATTTCATGATGGCAAAGCCCATCCTACACAGACTATTGAAAGATGTACTAGAGAGGGACCAAAATGATCAGAACTCCACGAATGAGGACAAAAGGAACTCACAAAATAGAGCAGACAATTAAACACAGGAGAAAAAAATCAGTAAACAACAGCAGGTAAATAACATGTCAATTGTAAGTCAACACATTTTAATTATAACCATCAATGTAAATGGACTCAATTCACCAATTAAGAGAAATAGAATGGCGTAGTGGATTAGGAAACAAAGCCAATAATATGCTATATACGAGAAACACACTTTACTCAAACAAATTCATAGGCTGAAAGTGAAAGGATGGAAAGCAGGACTTCATGCCCCAGCACTTCAGATGAAAGCAGGTGTAGCAATCCTGTTCTCAGACAATCTAAACTTCAAGCCAAGAATGATTAAATGAAATAAAGAAGTTCACTATATACTGGTTAGGGGAAAAATTCAAAAGGAAGAGGTAACACTCATAAATATGTATGCACCAAAACCAGAAGCACCCAACTATGTAAGACAGATCTTAGTGCATATCTAAAGTCCAAGACCACAATCTTAATTAACACTCTCTTATCCTAAAAAGATAGGTCAACTAGACAAAAACTTAGCAAAGAAGTAGCAGAAATGAACCACAGCTTGGAACAAATGGACTTAGTAGACATATACAGAGTGTTCCACACAACCACAGCTGAATACACATTTTTTTTCACCTGCATGTGGCTCATTTTATAAAATAGAACATATATTAGTCCATGTCATGCTTAAGTATATGCAAGAAAAAAGATAATCCCATGCATATTATCTGAAAACAGTGCAATGAAACTGGAAATAAACCAGAAAAAGAAAATAGAAAAAAACCCTAACCACATGGAAATTAAATAACACCCTACAGAGCAACCAATGGTTCAGAGATGACATTAAACAAAAAATTCAACAATATCTACAATTCAATGAAAATTCAACCACAACTTTTCAGAATTTATGAGATGCGATGAAAGCAATTTTCAGAGGGAAATTCATAGCTGTGAATTCACACATCAGGAAAACAGAATGGGAACAAATAAACATACTAATGTTACACTTCTGACATCTGGAAAAGGAAGAGCCTACCAAAGCCAGAGCTCAAAGATGGGAAGAAATCATTAAGATTAGAGCAGAAATTAATTCAATTCAGATGAAGAAAACAGTTTAAAGAATCAACAAATCATAAAGCCCAATCTTTGAAAGACTAAATAAAATCAATAAGCCCCTAGCCATTGTCATTGAAGAAGAGAAAGAAAAAAATTCAAATATAAGCAATAAGAAATGAAAAGGGTATAACCACCACACAATCAGTGAAAATTCAGATTATTAGTAGTTAGTTTGAGAATCTTTACACTCACAGAACAGAAGACACAGGTGAAATGTACAGACTCCTAGAAAGGTACAAATTATAAAAATTGAATCAAGAAGATACAGCAACTCTCAATAACCCAGTAACAGCCAATGAAAAGAAAACAGTTCTCCCAAAATCATTCCTGGAGGCAAGTAATATACTGATACCAAAACCAGGGAAAGACAAAACTGAAAAAGAGAACTATAGGCCAATCTCCCTCATGAACATAGATGCAAAAATTGTCAATAAAATCCTAGCAAAAAGAATACAGCAAATCATCAAGAAGATCATACACCATGATAAGCTAGGATTCATCCTAAGGATATAACGATGCATCAATATTTGCACATCTATAAATGTAACACACTATATCAATAGAGCCAGACCTGAAAGCCACATGATCATCTCAATTGATGCAGAAAAGGCTTCTGACAAAGTTCAACACTCATTCATGTTCAAAGTCCTACAGAAAATTGGAATAGAAGGCCTCTACTTTAATCTGATAAAAGCCGTGTATGGCAACCCAATGGCTACTGTAATTCCAAATGGGGAAAAACTGAATTCTTTTACTCTCAGATCTGGTACAAGCCAAAGATATGTCTATCACCTCTCCTATTCATTATAGTTCTAGAATTATTATCTAGAGCCATTAAACAAGAGGGAGAAATAAAAGGAAAAAGAATAGGTAAAAAAAAGTTAAATTATCATTATTTACAGATGACATGATACATTACTTGGAAGATCTAAAAAACTCCACCAATATGCTACTAGAATTGATGCACAAATTCATTAGAATAGCAACATACAAAGTCAATACCCAAATGTCAATAGTGTTACTGTACACAGAAAACAAACACACTGAGAGGGAAACTAGAGTAACAGTACCTTTTACAATAGCACTGAGGAAAATGAAATACCTTGGAATTCATCTAAAGAAGTCAAAGATCAGCTCATGAAAAATTACAGAACTCTGAAAAAGAGATCATAGAGGATCTCAGAAAAAGGAAAAATATTCCCTGCTCCTGGATAGGAAGAACCAACATCATGGAGATAGCCATACTCCCAAAATTGTTGTATAGATTCAATGCAATCCCTATCAAATTACCAACAAAATATCTCCCAGACCTAGAGAAATCATTCCTAAAATTTATTTGGAAACAGAAAAGACTTAGAATAGCAAAGGCAATCCTGGCCAACAAAGGCAAGGCAGAAGACATTACATTTCCTGACTTGAAATTATGCTACAAAGCTACTGTGATAAAATCAGCATGGTATTGCAAAGAAATAGCCAAGAGGATCAATGTAATAGACTAGAAGATGTATAGGCCTGTGTGAACACACTCAGCCACCTGATCTTCAACAAAGGGGCCAGACGTGCTTACTGGAAGAAAGATAGCCTTTTAACAAATGGTGCTGGAAAATCTGCCTTTCTACATGCCAAAAACTAAAACTTGATCCAGCTCTATCACCATGCACAGAGTTAAAGTCAAAATACATTAAAGGTCTAAACATTAATACAGAAACACTCAATCTCCTGGAAGAGAAAGTAGGAGGAACTTTTGAAGGCATAGGGGTAGGTAAAGAGTTCATGAACAAACATATATTCGCATGGGAAACACATGGAAGAATCAACAACTGGGATAAACTCTTCTTGAGGAGTTTCTGCACATCAAAAGAAATTGTCAACAGAGTGAAAAGGCAACCCACAAATTTAAAAAATATCCTAACTCATAAGCACTCAGACAAAGGTGTGCTCTGTAGAAATTATAAAGAACTAAAAAACATAAGGATCCCTAAATTTGAAGACCCAACCCAGAAATGGGCACCCGAGATGAACACACACTCCTCAGAGGATGAAATTAAAGAGGACAATAAATATATGAAAAAATGCACCACATCACTAGCCATCCATGAAATGGAAATTAAAACAATACTGAGACACCATCTTACTCCAGAAAGAATGGCTATTATAAAGAAATCAACCAACAACAAACTATGGAGAGGATTTGGGGAAAAGGGAACCCTTCTCTACTGTTGGTGGGAATGTAGATTGGTGCAACCATTGTGGAAATCAGTATGGGGACTCCTTCAGAAACTAGGACTGGAAATTCCATTCAAGCCCCCTATCCTTACAGCAGCACAACTTCTGATAGCCAAATCTTGGAAAAAACCAAGATGCCCATCATATGAGGAATGGTTGAAAAAGATGTACTATTTTTATACAGTGGAATATTACTCAGTTATAAAGAATGATAAACTTGAAGCATTCATATGAAAGTGGATGCCACTTGAAGACATACTTACAAGTGAAATAAATGATAGCCACCTGTGTAAATATCGTATAGTCTCCCTTGTATAAGTACTCCAAAGAAGAAATCCAAATAAAAAGGTATACCACAATTAAAAGGAAAGTGAGAACTTGAGGATTGGATAATGTGGAGAGGGCAATGAGGAAAGCTGGGAAAAATGACAGGGGCAAAACCATGCATTTATATGCACTAGATGGGTAAGACAATGATCCTGAGAAACATTAGAAGGTTTTTGAAACGAGCAGTTATTCGATAGGATTCTCACCCTGACTATATATATATATGCTGGTATTTGTGAACCAAGAAACTGCACTGAAGATAGTAATGTATAATAAAACGGTCACACTTGGAGTGCCTGTCATTCTGATTTTCTAAACACGTGTTTCTTTTCATGACATCCAAGTATTACTATACTGTCTTCCAAATAAGTTTTTTTTTTGTTTTAATAAATGGTAAGAATTGAAAAATAAGACACGGGAAAAAAAATGTCACATGACAGTCCTGCTACAATCCTGTATACGGATAGATTTCTAAATTTCTATGTAAATCTAGGTAAGTGTTCATTCCTATTTTTTAAAACTGTTTTTCCTTCATGTTCTGTATGGCCTTAAAAGTTTAGTATATCAATATTTGATGGAAAATACGTGTTCCATGTTATGCCTATGATGTCTGCTATTTAGATAGATAGTGAGGGCAAACCGAACTGTATATGTTGCAGGACAATAATAAGCTCATCTTCTGGAGGTTAACAACTTAAGTTTGAAGATCAAAATTTGGAGAAAGGGAAAGACTTCAAGGGCAGCCAACATTAAGGCCCTAGCCTTTCAAGGTCAGTGAAGACTCAGGACATAGGAGAACCTGTACTGTAACATCATGGAACTCAGTTTTGCCTCAAATTTTCTGATCAAGGAGATTATGGAGCCACAGAGGAATGTGATTGATGATGTATAGTGTGCCTAAGGAGAGTCGCATGGAGAGAAAGCATTCTTTCAGGCTTTCACAGAGAGCAAATTTGTCAAGCACTGGCCGTGACTCATCCACATAGCTGACACTGACAGAGGATCTACAAACTGCAGTACAGGGTTATAGGAAAAACACTGATGGTACTTGACTGACCTCATGTGATACAAAAGGCACATTTCTTGTTATATATGTCTTGCTTTATTTTGGTCTTAACCATTCAGCAGAAAAGTATAAAAATGAGGTATATAAAGTAAAGCCATATTAATATATTGAGCTGTGAAGGGCTCAAGTCAACAACTTCGGTGGATAACCCACTACTATTGCAGACTGCTGGACTATGTTGGATAGTTTTGCTGAATTCATGCACTTATACCATTTAGATGCCAATGGAATACCCATCTCTGACAGGACTAATCAAAAAAAGGGGCTACAAAGGAAGAACCATTTTGTATTTGTGTATACAGAATAGCTAGGATAGATATACTGCTACTTTCACTCAAGACAATAATATTTGTACTAATAGTGTTTGGACAGGATATCCTGTCTGCTTCTTATATTATGGATAACCACTAAGAAGATAACAATGTACAATGTATTAAGTATTGAAACTGTCCTATTAATCAGATTTGAAATGATCTCACTGCTGTGTGTTTCTCACTAAAATTAAATAAATAAAATGATGAAGTTAGATCAGGTCTACAGAATGTGCTGTAATGAAGGTTCTGGATTCTAACATTCCAAATATTTTCTGCAGATTTTGTATTCTCTTCCAAGAGGGAAAATTAGAGGGCTCTCAGTGTTCCTCGGAGCATCTGGCTTCAGAGGCTGCCAATGGTTCCTAGTACATGGGAAAAATGAAGCCATCTGGAAGCCCCTGTGTTAGGATATGCGGGAGCCACAGAGGTTGGTTGGTTGGCCTGATAAGAGTGGAAAAAAATGTTGGTTCAGATCATGTTCTCTTGAGAAATGATGAGTTAAAGAACTGTAAATTTCTTTGAATGGAAAACACTGGCACGCGGTTTGTGGTGAGCCACTGAAAGAAGCTCCTGATTGCTTCTTGGAGGCCTCTGTCTCCCTTTCCAACTTGCACAGGTGCCATATCCTTCAGCACTGGGACTTTGATGAAGTTGCTTCGCCTTGCCGGCCTGCTTTACACCTCATTTTTAGTTTTATCTGTCCTTCTCCTCAAATCTTCCTTTTCTACCTCTGGCCTGATTAAGTTTTTATAATCCCCTCCTATAAATCCTGAGATTCTGTTGCTGTTGTTAAGAGCTATAAACTGGGGAATGTGCTCGGAATGAAAAGCCATGGTGAGTGATGCTGAGTGACGCTGCATGGAACGCAGAAGCAGCAGTATCTGACAGAGTCCACTCCCGGAACACTGGGTCCTGGCTCGTGAAACAACACCACAGCTTTGAGCCTGGAATAAGCTCTTTTCAAGAATATTTTCTGCAAACACTCTAGCTTTCATTTCTGGTACACTCCACTTGTAATCTTCAGAGTAAATCCTGAGCTCAGCTTTAGCTTTTTCTTGCCTAATCATTAGTACGTTGTCAAATAGCTCTGTCCCTTGCATAACTAACTTCTCTCGCCTTTTCTTAAGCTTATGGGAACATTTTCTTTTAAATTTGAAAAGGAATGCAATTTGAGATGAATTAATTTGTGATTTTACTAATTTCTGGGCCAGGTTCTTCTTTGTGTTATACTAGTAGTTTTCAGAAGTTTTCTTTGTATTGTTTGTATTTTGAGGGAAGGGTCTGTAGGGTCTTCAAGGTCTCACTACTAGATCAGACTTATAGTCATCCACCTGTTTACAGCCTCCTACGAGTTGGGATTACAGGTGTGCACCACTACACCAAGTCTCAATTGCCATCTCAGTGCACCCTGGGGGTGGGACCAGCACATAGGCCTGGGGATTTAATCCCTGACCCCTGCACCTGCTTGTAGATGCTTTAATCCACTGAGCTATTTGGATGGCCCTTTCAGAAGTTTTCAATATGCAAAAAAATTCTGTTATCTCAACTGAAAAGCACATACCGAAGACAATTTTAATTGGATACTGCATTGGTAACTGCATAGAATACGGATTTGAATAAAGCCTTGTTTATCACCTTAGAAATTTCCGTTCCTGCAGGTAAATCTATAAATTGCAGATATGAAAAAGACATGATATTGTATGTGGCTGGAGGTCAGAGTTAAGGGAACAGCACTGCTATTTCCTTTCTCAGAGTGGGAGTACAATGGTTTAAGACTCAGGGATGTGAAAGTGTATTCAGATTCTTGCTCTTATTACCATAGAGGAGGAGTTCATATTGCTATCACATGCTAAATCCTGCCCTCAAAGTTCAGCATGCAATATTTCCATGACATTGCAATGGTTTAAAAGAACTAATAGCATTACTAAGATTAACTTTGTGTTCACATGTTATTTGGTTTGCTTTTAATACTTGTAGCATTTAGCATGGTTGTCCTCTAACAGTCTTCCTTGTTGTCTTCCCTGAGAGTACAGTCCTTTCCTGCCTGTCCCCTTCCCCATGCCTTTCTTCTGTCTGATTGGAAATTTTCTTTTCTTTTTATTCAACCTCAGTTCTGAGAATTTTAAAGAGCAAGAAATGGGACGCAATACTTTCCCTATCTTTTCTTAGATAAATTAATCCACATGCACAAATTTTAATATCTTCTTATAATGATGATATTATACAATGATAGCTCTTAAGTTTCTCTCTGTAAACTGAATCTTTTCTTTGGGCTTATTACCTATCTGTTTTCCTATTTTATATTTTCCTTTGGACTTTCGCTTCTGTTTGGAGATATAATCACCTAAGGTGGAATCTTAGATTTCACCTCCCTGCTCTGACTATTACTGATCTCTACTGGTTCTAACAGCCAACTACCCAGCTGCTCAAACCAGGAGTCTAGGTGCTCACCAACAATTCATCACCTCCCCATGTACGTGTGCCGGGGATCTTGGTGGATGAGCCTAGTTAATATGCTGACCCTAATTTGTTCATCATGTCCATCAATACAGCACCAATTGTGGTTACAGTAGTCTACTCTTGGATCCACATAACTACCTCCTGCTGGAACTCAAATCCGAATTCCACATGGCTACAAGGGTTCCTAGAAGGCGAACATTACAGAAATGTGAAGGGAGGGAAGCCAATCAGGGGGCTAACCCAGTAAGTGAGAAGTACTGCGAGTCTTGCCTGCAAATGCAACCTTTGAGTCATTTTCATTTGTTGTAAATATTTATTTATTTATTTATTTGGTACAGGATCTCACTCTGTAGCTCAGATGCATAGTGCTCCTCCTGTCCAAGTACTGGGATTAAATGCTCCATTTTGGTGGCTGACATGGCATGCTCTGGGTTCCAGGGCCAGCGTGGCATGCAGTACTAGGGGTCGAACCTGGGTCCATGCACTTGCCAGGCAGGTGCTTAGACCGCTGAGCTATCTTCCCAGTTATTTAAAAATGGGACTAATTTGACCTTGACTGCATTCAACCATTTCCTCTTAATTATATGATACAAATATCATCAGCTTTTCAGACATTTGCTTTAGACTACATGACCTTGATCCTGCATCTTTTCCTCTCACAGCACTCCTGCTTTCATTTTCTCCTCTGGAGATTACCTTTTTGTCAATGTTCTTCTAATTGCAGAGCTTGGAATTGAAACTATTCTTTACCTGTGAATGGCCTAGTACAAGTTCTCTCAAAGTTGCTCTTTAAGTAAGTCTGTTCACATCACCCAGTATAGACATTCGCGTATGGAACCAATGTTCTGTTTTTCTTTCTTTTTTTGATAATTGTTGCTATATTGCATAATGTTGTCTTCAAATTAGTTCTTCAGGTTGCCAGAATAAGCATGCCGAGTTTGGAAAGAATAAGGAAAAGAAAAATGCTATGAGAAATTAAAGAGAGCAAGAAAAATCTTTAAGCATCAATTTCTGTCCTCTGTAAGTAAATGGTGCCTTAAGACTCTCACCAACAAAGAGGTAAGAATTATTTGCCTTTTGTGTATTTTTCAGTATAATTTTGTTTTTAAAAAATTATCTATGACTTTGATCTTCTTATATGTTTAAAAAAGTATCCTCTGCCTTCTGTCCGTATTTTAAATATTTTCATACAATGTCATACGATGTTTGGGAACAATAGGAAGATCTGTCTTATACATAACTGAATATTTATAGTTAATTCACTTAATAAATATTTGTTGAGTCCCAACCAGGTATTCTAGGAGACATCAATAAAAATGATAAGCAGAAGGTCCTGCTCTCCACTCATTATTTTGAGACATGCTCTCTGGATACTACAAACCAAGCTGAGCCCTTCTTTTCATTGTCGACATCATTGATTCAAGTGGAAAGTATTTTACAGGTGGCAGATCTATAAAAGAAGATAAAAATTTCCAGGTTGTAATCTCCCTGCAACTGGTGTTGCCTTTCATCTAAATCTCATCATCATTTGAGGGGTAGAAGAAGTATTAGCCTGGCTTGAATACAGAAGCTAAATGATAATGCGCTTTACACTAAGCTGGATAATTTAAAATTTAATATACTATGCAGGCAGCAATCCTAAAGGTTACAAAGGCTGACTGGTAGGCTGTAGGCCTCTGAATCTGCCAAGCAGAGTAAGAAATTGATACAGCTAAATTAGAGACCTATTAAAAATAAATTAGTGGTGTCTAAAAGGCAAATTAAGATGCAGATAATCAACCTTATTTCAGGGTCTCTGGTGAGTGTTAATACTTAACCCTTCTCATGTTTGTTGAAGGCCTCTATTAATCAACATATTTATATAAAAATGAGACTATATAATGTCTATTTCTAGAGGACCAATTTTAGTTGAACTGACTCTCAGAAGATGTCACTGGTTTTAAAGAGAAAGGGAAAGTCTGCTTCCTTCTAGTCTACACTGGAGCCCATTGTAGTGTTTACCTCACATTCCTCCATTTTCATTTTCCTCTATTTTTCCTTCTGCTCCTGTGACCAATTCTCTTATCATCCTTCCTACTACTGCCATCTACTTCATGAGCATTCTCAATGAGGTTTTGTAATTGGGCACACAGCTGGGTTCCTAACTGATTTTGGAGAGAGAGAGAAAGAGGGATGCATGAGCAGATGATTATATATGAACTAGCAGGAGGGAAGTTGCCCTCAGAGGAAGGAGGGGGCTGAGCAGGATGCAGAGTCAATGAGTGATTCTGTTAGAAGAAAGCTTGGATTTGAAGTCCCCTTCATGTGACTTGATCAGCTTTGGGATTGGTAGTTTGCATTTGCTGTGTCTCTGTGGGTCAGGGAGATGTGGCATGGGGACAATATCTGGTCCTTCATTCCTTCCACTTTGGTGTTGTTTCCCTCCCTGCTCTACCATGAACTAATCACCTTTGTTCCATCTTTTGTCATGATGTCTTGGCCTCAGAGCCATTCAATCCTGGACTGAAAGTATCTGCAAATCAAACCTCTCCTCCTGTAAGTCATGAGTGTTGCTCTTATGTCTCAATGAAAAGAAAGCTAACACAGATGGGAAACTTGTGGATCTTAGAAGCCATAATTGTATCTAGCTATCTGGTATCCTGCTGCTTCTTTCTTATCAATATTTTAGGTAAGAGGATTATGAGATTGGTGCTAGAAGCATTGGGCAAAAGAAAGTTTGGCTTTTCATATCCATTTGTCTTGTGGAACTTTTGACCAGGGTTAAAGAATGACTCAGTAAGGAGGCCATAGCTGTGTGCACAAGCTATGGAGTTAAAAGACTAAGCAGTTATGCAGCATTGGAATCAATGGAACAAAGGAGGCCAATCCTGCTGCTGCTCTATCTCACTGCCCTACTTTGTAGCAGGAATGAGATTGAGTCAGACTGAAATCAAAGCAGATCTTCCCTGCTGGTCTCATATCTTGCTTGAGTCTAACTCTTGTTAATAATTTTAGGAGAAATGGTAGAAGGAACTTGTAGATTTTTAGTCCATTAAAATCATTTTATTTTGAATTAAAAAAGCCATATAATACATCAGAAACTGTAGAAAAGAGAACTTTAATAAAAGGGTAGATATGGGGTGAAAAGTCGTCTTTGCCCTATTCTCTGTACCCTGGCTAGATTTCCATAGAGGAAAAGAGATTTTAGGACATAGGAAAAGAATAAGGAAAGCAATATGTCACCACGATGAAACCTTGAGCACCTGTGGTTCACTAGGATCTGCATCAGAAAACACAAGGTGGTGAACATGTTCACATTCTTTCAAGGAACAACAGGCCGTCATGGGAGGGTGCAGGGACCAGCCTGAGAGGGCCCTGATCTTACTACAGACCAGGTGTTTCTCATCATACCTGCTTGTCACTGGACTCTGGAGAAGATGGAGAAGAGCTGAGCACACCATTGCAGTGCCTCCATCTGCAGCCCTCTCAGGGCACAGGCACCAGGCTTCACTAGTCTGTGAGTTGGACATCTGGAAATCATCAATTTAGCATTTTGTGTTTTGCACGACCCATGTAGCAATGATCAACAAAGTGATGGTGATTGTTCAAAAGCTCTTCTGCTTCAGACAAATTTATAATATATAATAGCTAATATATAGTACATAATATATGATACAAACCCTAGCCTGTTATGTTACAAGAGCTATATAAGCATACCTATATATTCCATTGCAGTTATGGGTCCCTATGATGTATCTTAAAGAATTTTGTACTTTTACTTTCTTCTTAATATTTGTCATATTGTATTTTAATTCGATGTCTCTATTTCTCTGTCTACATACATATTTTCTCTTTTATTACTGTCTGACATACTTCTGCTATTTTTCTTTTTCCTGTTGTCTCTATTTACTAAAATTGGTTTATAAGGAATTGATCATCACCCTCTCCCCTTTTTCCCTTTTTGTTCTTCCTCTTCCTCTCTCCATGTGCAGGATTAACTAATGTAACACTCAGCTAAACTGAGTCAGGGTGGTTTTGGGTGTGGAAGCCCCACCTGAGGATTGCTATCCATAGCATAAAAGGAGAACTGGAGGGGAAGATACCAGAGCAGCTTGTGCTGGTTTTCCTGACATAAATGCAGCTGTTCTCAGGTCGTTGTTGTCACTGAGGACAGCTGAAGTTCTCTTTGGGGGAGCTCTGGTTCTTATTTTGGGTGTCACTTCCTGGCTCCAGTGCAGACCTGTCTGCTTGCTGGCACAGATCCTTTATCCCATTGGCACAGACTTCTATCACTGACCAATGGGCCTTCCCAGTGGAATGTCTATTTCTCCTTGAAATAGACATTGTATCAAGACATTGTCCTGGGCTCTAAGCCTCTAGCAGGATTAGTGCAGGACATTGCCGGGGATCTAGGCCATCAGCTAGATTCTTTGTGTCTCTAGTTATGGACAGATTTCTTGCATTTCACTTTCTGGATGAATATTATAAAATGATTCTATAAATTTTGTCTTATATAAAATTTATTCCCTTTCAGATCCTAACTACAGCTCTCTCTCTTTCTCTGTTTCTGTCTCGTCTCTCTGTCTCTCTGTCTCTCTCTCTCCCTCTCTCAAGCTTTCACTGACCTATTCACTCCCCTAGCTTGTGATTTACATTATGGGGGCATGATATTCATAAGTGCATTAGTCCACTCATGAGATCATAACTAAATATGGTGTTGGGGAGTGAAGCCTGGTGGGAGGACGTGGATCACTCTGTGTGTGTGTGTGTGTGTGTGTGTGTGTGTGTGTGTGTGTGCATGTGTTGTGTGTGCTGGAAGACTTTACCTCCTTTTCGCCTCCCTTGACTTCTCACAGCACTTTCTTTACCTAGGAAAATGGCTTGTTTCTGGCAAGTCCCACACATGTGTGAAGTCTGAAGATCTCAGGCTGCCCTGCCCACTATATTTTCCTGATTGTCCTCTTAAGGGCGAGCCAGTGCAGATGAACAACATGAATAAAATAACCCTACCCAGCTGAATTGTAAAGAAGTCACAGTGTTATTTTTATATTGGTGCCATCTTTGTGCCATTTGCTGTGTGCACACGTAAAATGAATGCAACACTTTGTGATGGCTCTCAGATGTAAAGATATCTACCCAGAGATTGGCAGGTAATTCAAAAGACTAAAACTTTTCTCATCTTGCAGTTTCACAGAGGGCTTCTGTAGCTTTAGATCTAAAGAAAAACAAAGTTGTAAATTCCCTAAACTGTTGTTTAAAATGAAGAGACGAACCAGCTTCTGTTTTCTCCATTGTAAGGGATCTTGCTATCCTGGTAAATGGGGTGGTTTATGGAAGATGTTATCCTTACATCCTGCTCTTGGCTACTGTGGCAGCTCTGTTGCTGGGGCCACCATATGCCTTCTAGTCAGCTGGTGATTCCTAAGAATTAACCAACCTGAAAAGAACAACGATGCCCTAGGAAACCTCCTTTGACTGATACTATGTCCCAGCTGACACACACACGTACTCTCAAGTTACCAATGGTACAGGCAAGAGAGAAACCTTGGAAGGAGACCAGTGGCTGTAGCAAGAAAGGCTGGGGCCATGATTTGAACCAGAATATTATGTCTATTTCTGCAGCTGTTGGTCTACCAGCGCTCCTAAATCACAGCCTCCTGGTGTGCAGCTCCCTTTGGTGCTACTATCTGGGTGATTATCAGACTCCATTGGCTCCTTAAGCATGGCCCCATCTCTGTCATTTTATTAAACATTCTTCATCTGTGTGTTGCCATCCACATTCTGGAAGACACAGACACCACATTCCTTAGGAATTTGGCCAACATGTGTCTTCCAGGACAAACTGATAGCTTCTAAAACAGGAGTAGAACGGAGACCTAACAGAATCCCAGAGATAGGAATTCTGAAGACTTCACATATGGATTTGAGTACACATGCACACATACATGCACACACAGAGATTTAGTGTTTTATTTTTGAATCTGTGTTGGCTTTACCCTTAGCTAAGGGATATCTTGTATCACGGAGTGCAGCCTGATAAGGAGCTGTGGTTATTCTGTAATGTGTCATCTGGGCTAGGCTGAACTACATTGTTCAGACTTCCCTGTCCTGTACAGTGATATCTGGATAATGTGCCATAAGAGAGATTCTGCAAACACAATTTGGTAGTTTGCACAAGCTTTCACTGACCTATTCACTCTCCTTGCTTGTGATTTATATCTAAGTATGTATGGGGGCATGCTATTCATCAGTGCATTTGTCTACTTTTGAGATCATAACTAAAAGTGGTGTTGGTGAGTAAAGCCTGGTGGGAGAGGTGGATCACTGTGTGTGTGCACTGGAGGACTTTACCTCTTTTTCTCCTTCCTTGACTTCCCTCTGCTTCCTGCCTGCACGCTATGAGGTATTTCTTCCACTGTTATGCCACCATGCTTTGGAGCCAGTCAATCACAAACTAAAATCTCTACAAATGTGAGGTAAAATGAACTGCACCGCCTGTGAGTTTCAGGTGTTGGGCATTTTGTTCCAGCAACAAGGAGAGTAATTAAGACACCTTTCATCCTTATGAAGAAGTCATCAAACCTGCAATTGTCCTATCCACGTTACAGATTCCTATTGTAGCTTCAGACTCTGAGTTCAGGTCTTTTTGTTCAATTCCATGGCAAAGATATTTGGCTTCTATTATAATCATCACACCAGTAAGGTCAGAGACAATGGACACTGAAGAAAGTTTCAGCCCACTTCTGTACTTTCCAGCTCATACTGGTGAGTTCCAGTTTATTTTTGTCCATCTATATCTTGTAGCCATCTGCCCCTCTACTTTGGTCCCTGATGTTCTGTACACTTTAATCTCAGACTTTAATAAAAAGATAACATACATGAGCTCACACACATAGGTTTTAGGTATCTTAACAATAAACAAGGGTGAAGTATAGGTTCATCTGAATTCTATATCCTGGCTAAAACTAGGAAGAGCCTCTTGATTTGTACGTAACTTGAAGGTAGTAGTGTCAAAACACACCGGGAATCATTGCTCAGCTGTTGGTGGCCCTGCCTGTGGTATGGATGTTGTACAAATGAGTATCAGGGGCTGCTCTGAGAAGTAAGAATCCCAGGGCCACAGAAACCCAGGCTGACAGTAATCATGGACACATTAGCCAGGTGCATGTGCTTCTTACCATGTGCAACAGGCTGGTTCTGCTTTAATATCATAGATGCCCACACAGGGACTGGTGCTGGCTGTGGAATGAAATCCCAAAAATGGTAGGCAGGAGAGTTTTGAGGTCCTCAGGGGTGAGCAGGCAGTGGAAGCCTCACCTTCCACTGAGCTGCAGATATTCAGAACATCCTTTTGGTGAAGTAGGACAGAATCATCTATGGAGATAATTACCCTTTTTTCCCCTTCACAAGATTTTTCCTATTTCCCCGTAGGCACAAAGATGAAAATTGCTTCAAAAGACAGACATCTAAGGCAGGGCTAGGAAACCAAAAATAGCCTGGGTTTTGGGTTCTAAAACTCTACACTCAAGGGAAACTGAACATTTGTAGTTAAAAGAAAGAATTATAACCAGATCTTTGCTTCTACCTTTAAGCTAAAAGAAAGCACTTTCCTTGTTCTAGAACCAAGAGGGGGAAATAGCATTGAGAGTAGAAGCCTCTAATGGCCTTTAGACTTCTTCTAAATGGATGGCAGAGACCTGCAGGGAAAGCAGCCCGTGTTCCATTTTACATGAAGATTCTTGGATGCTGCATGGGCTTTTAGGACAACTCAGGTATTTTGTCTTGGAAAATCCTTGTGGATTAAGTGAAAGACCTTTGCTGACATGCCTGAGAACAAATACAAGGTCCTTACTGCTCCCCATACACACACCCTAGGACTCCACAAAGATCTTGCCTGCCAACATTTGGAATAATGACAAATGGCAAGACCTCACTCTCTGGAATCAGGTGTTGTGTGTCATCCACTTCACAAATGTTAGCACATTCAATCTTCATGAAATCCTTTGGAAGATATCATTTCTTTACAAATTTTAACTCAATCATCACAAAAGTGCTATTAGCAGGCATTTTACACCAGTTTCATAGATGAGGAAACTGAAGGTACATGGCTGGAATTTAAATGAGGCAGCTGAGCACTAAGATGCATACATGTGTGGTGGGAGTCAGATAAAGTATTTCCAATACGCATACATGAATTTTCAGACCTAATTGCCTACTAGTTCACATACTATATTTGTAGTTAATGCATTTCATCTTGGAAATTCCACAGAAGTGGCAATCAGTGCACCTTGGCTGGAGGTGAAAGCAAGAGATCTATACTGAGATCTACTCATAATCATTTGGTGGCCTAGCAGGGATCATAAGTGAAGATTTAAGATTCTCCAAGGGACCTGTCTATGGGCTTAATAGTATCATAACCTCATTTAAGTGTCTGTAACATAATAAACCCCTAATAAATATCAGCTGCTGTAATGATTATGATGATAATTATGGTTATTATTACGAAAGAGAAGCCTGCACAGAACCAATTTGCCAGCAGACAATTGCTGCTTTTTCAGGCCCAAATTTTTCTTTCACAGAAATAGACTCACTAGAGGTCATCATGGTGGTTATCCCAACCTTGCTATGCATGGCTAGCGTCCTTTATTCATTCTGTCTGCTTTCGAGGGGAAGCAAAATCTAATAATCAAATTAGAATTTGATATACTAATTCTTCAGAAGTATTTGTGTTTAAGAGGTGAAGGTACTGCTTAATAAGATGAAATCCTATTTAATGATGCAATCACAAGATTTCATAGATATTTAATGATACAACAGCGGGAGTCAATAGTTGTGCTCTATTAGGTTGACAAGGCTTTTTTTTTTTTTTTTTTTTTTTTTTTTTTTTTTTTTTTTTTTTTTTTTTTTTTTTTTTTTTTTTTTTTTTTTTTTTTTTTTTTTTTTTTTCTTTTTTGGTCTTTTTGAGACAGGGTCTCCCTATGCAGTTCAGGCTGGCCTTAAGCTCACTTTGTAGCTCAGGCTGGTCTCGAACTCACAACAATCCTCCTGCCTCAGCCTCCCGAGTGCTGGGATTACAGGCCTGCGCCACCACGCCCGGCTGACAAGGCTTATTATGATTACGCACATCCAACCCTGTGGCCAAATGATTACTTCACCAATTCTCCAGTTTGCCTTGTAGGGAGAGTAAAGTAAGAGCTGAGATCTGGTTGTATAAAATTAGGCAACCACAAGTACTGAAGACAGAAACGATTTTCTTGGCCATACACATCTAAAATACCTCACAAAGCCTGCTGGGAAGTAGTTCTTGCTCCAGAGAAAAAGGGATTTGGAACTTTGTGGTTCTAGAAGTAGGAGATGTTAGTGAAGATACAATGTGCAGACTCCAATTATTCCAGAGGATACAGATGTGTGTCAGGGAATAAAGCTAACCCATGCTTGCTTGTACATTAGGAGAGGTATCATCTTTGGAGAGGGATGACATAAATAAATGAGTCTCTGATGTTAAATCCTTAGTGGAACACACTTGGGTTAGTAAAGACTGCTGATAAATGTGATACAAATGAAGAAATTGTTAAATCAATCCCATGATAGCTAGCATAGTGCCATGATCATGTATAATGTGCAGTGAAGACTTATGGACCAGTTATTATCTTAGATAGGGTATGTACAGTAGAAAAAATATAACTAGAAAGCCAAGCTGTCCAGAGTTCCACTCATAGCATGGCTTCTAGTTGGCTCTGTGAACTTACATAATTTTCTCAGGCTCTCTATTCTCAGATACTCTTCTCTAAAATGAAGAGCTAGTTAATATTTAGGGTTCTTTCTAGTTTAATAGTCATAAGGGAGCTTGCTTTATATTTGAATATTTTCAAATGAAGTTGACAATAGCATTAGTTTTCAGAAAATGTCACACCTCTTTTGGGTGCATCTACCCTTTAGTCAGTCTAGTGGGTCCCAAGCTCTTTCTATGTACAAGACAGAGTATCATCCTACCATTATCCACCCTCTAAGACATTTATCAATTGTTGATTTGCAGAGGAAAACATTTCTATGCTTCTAATATTGTTTCTGCTATAGGTTTTTGGGTAACAGATGATAAATTCCTTTAGGCTGCTTTATGAACTGTATATCTATTCAGAAAACATCAGAAATAGATACATACAGCATGGAATTTGCTGGCAAGCTTAAGATACATTTAGAGGATCTTCTCATAAAGGTTAAGTTTCCTGAGAGTTTACACCTTTTTGGTGATGGGAGCGCTTTCACTATTATTAAGGCTGGTCTCAGACTCATGGATTGAAATGATCTTCATGCTTAGCCTTCTAAATAGCTGGGTTTGCAGGCCTATGCCACATGCCAGTGTTCAGTCCTTTTGTCCCAATATTTTTGGTCTTCAATCTTATTAATTTAAAACTTTTTTTTTAAGATAAAATGGCTTATAATTGCATCTCTCCTCTCATTTCAAGTTACCAATGATACTAACATCTCATATTTAATATAGTCTTTCTTTATTAGCAGAAAATATTTCGTTTTAAATTTGATTTAGTAGTAAGTGTAGAGAAATATAAATATAAATAAAAGCTATTATTTTTTCTCTTTCAGAAAGAAAATGTGCAAATGTCAGCTCTTTGTGGACTTCTTCCAAACTATTTGGCTTGTGATAGATATATGAGACATTTGACAATAGTGATTCTTTAACAGATCATCTTAGAGGTGATAAATAAAACTAGTTGACATGAAATTCACCACTTTATGTGCATTTGTGGGTTAATGGGGGACATGAAATACAAGATGCCATAGCATCTTTAGTGTTTGACAAGACCCTGCACCTGTATATCCATGACAAAGAGAATGAATCTGCCAGTTATTTTTTTTTAAATCATGTACTGTCCACTTTTCTGAACAATGTGAGCTCTTATAGACAATCCACAATGTGGGTCTCAAAAGCCATGAAAATTAGCACAAGTCCATAGGCCAAGACAAAGGTTATGTCATGGCTTAGACAAGTATAGGAAAAGAGACAATTGTGCTATGTCTAGGAAGGTGATTTGAAGCTCACCACAGGTTTTCTTCAGGTTAGATCCACTTCTCCAGTGTAGTCATGATAACACTTTCTGCAGTCATTCACAGTCGGAGCTTGTTGGCATGTACTGCCTTTGATGGCCTTCACAGTGGCCCTGGTAAAATCTGTGGAATAAGAGGTATGGAGATGATGAGCAGCTTTCCCTGACCTTCCTCAAGGACTCCTGAACAGACAGGTGAGGAGCTTCACCTTAGTGCTCTCCTACCCTGTGTTCTATGCTTTGTTATTTCTAAAAGGCTATGCAAGGTATGAGACCTAGAACCAGTTCACTGGTTGCTGGATTATCATACTGGAGCCTGTGAAGGGCTGAAATGAGATGACTATATATTTGGGAAAAAAATGCCATCCCAGTAAGAGTCAGTTGGCATGTTTAGAATCTAGAAGTATTGGTTGTAGATAGTCTATTAAACCTCATATTTCTGGCTGGGCGTGGTGGTGCATGCCTGTAATCCCAGCACTCAGGAGGCTGAGGCAGGAAGATTGTTGTGAGTTCGAGACCAGCCTGAGCTACAAAATGAGCTTAAGGCCAATAGTGAGACCCTGTCTCAAAAAGACAAAAAACAGCAACAACAACAACAACAAAAAACCCCTCATATTTCCCACCCAAACTGAACACTCCTCTGTTCTCAGAAAATGGCACAGGATAAAATCTGGTGGTCATCTAGATTCTTTAATCTCCCTCACACAAGATCTGTAACTGCCTTGACCAATGTCATATACCCAATTATCAGCCTTTGCTTCTCTTTCTCCCTGACTCCATCTCCCTTGTCTTATATTTAGGAGTAACTTCCATCCTCTTTCTAAGGGCTATTGTAGCTACAATGGTGGTTTTAAATGAAAATCTAATAATACTTCTCTCTAAAACAAAATTTGTGTTGTCAACAAAGTCAACATTTCTTAATTTCTCCCTCCCAGCTCACCTATCTCTCCTCTCTATTCTCACAAAACTCCAAAGCCGTCTGCTTTTTCTGTAAGCAATAGTTATAGTTCCTATCCATTAGTCCACTGATTGGCATCTAGGTTGTTTTCAAGATTCAGTGATTACAAATTGTGATTCTATAAAACATATAGGTACACATATGTCACTATGGTATGATGTTTTAACTCTTTTAAGAAGATACTCAGAAGGAGAATAGTTCAGGCAAATGGAACCTCTGGTCCTAGTTTTGTTTTTATTTTTTATTTTATGTTTTTTAGTATTTACTACAGGGTCTACAGGGTCTCCTACATAGATCCAACTTGTGGTGACCCTCCTGTTTTCAGCTTCCTAAGTGCTGGAATTAAAGGCATGCACCACTACGCCCAGTCTCAATGAAAGTCTCTGTGTGCCCCGGGGTGGGGCTGGCATGGCACATAAGAATTGAACCCTGGCCTCAGCGCTCTGCCTAAGCAGGCTTATTAGTCCATTGCACTACCTGCCTTACCCCCTAGTGTTTTGAGGAATCTCCACAAAGACTTTCACTGTGACTGCAACAGTTTACACTCCCAGCAACAGTAGAGGAGGGCACCTGTTCTCTACAGGTAAGCCAACATGTTTTATGGGTTGGTTTCTAGATAACCATTCTTTCTGAGTGATAGAATCTATGCTGTTTTAATTTGAATTTCCCAAATGATCAACAACTATTTTATAATTAATAAATTAATATGGTACAGAATCTCAGTATGCAGGTCTGACTCATAGTGATCCTCCTGTTTCAGCGTCCTCAGCACTAGGATTTCAGGGGTGTGCCAGCACTCCCAATTTTGGTGGCCAGCACAACATGCCTGCAGGTTCTGGGGCCCACATGGCATGCAATATTGGGAATTGAACATTGTCCTTGCCTTTGCCAGGTAGGTGGTTAGACTGCAAGCTATCTCCTCAACTCTTTTCTTTTTTAAACTAGTATATTTTAGACATACATAATGATATGACACATTCTTTATAGGAACTTTATAACTGTATGTGATATAACTTGCTTCTGCTTTTCCCCCATTTCTCTTACCTCCCTTCAATATCTATTCTCCTTATTTACAAAAGATTCATCTTCATTTTTTTTCTTTTCTTTCTTTGTCCGCTGATTCCTCCCTTCACTGTTTGTTCTTTCTTATTTGAACATTTTTCATATATTTATTTGTTGTTTATATGTCTTCATCTGAGAAGCACCTACTCATTTGAAATACTCATATTGAGCTTGGTTCTTTAAATTTAGATGAGGAGTCTGGTTTTCTGAGTTTTTTATATATTCTAGGTATTAGTTCTTTGTCTGGGACATGGCTGGTAAAATTTTTCCTCATATAATGGAGTGCTATCTGCCATAAAAATAATAAACTTGAGATATTTTGGGGTAAGTGGATGTATCTTGAGACTGTGTTTTTAAGTAAAACAAATCAGACACATGTTTAAATACTACATTGTTTCTGCTGTGTGAGAAACCAAAGTATAAATAAGGACCAAGTGGATGGTAGGTATCGCGAATGGGGAAGAAAACATTCAAATGGGATAGGGAGTGGGAAGGAAGGGAAAAGAGAATGGCAGGAATAAGTGGAAACAAAACTTTTGTAAATCAGGACTGGAAGGAGTGTTGAAGGGTGAGGGGTGGGATGAGGAAAAGAGAATTAAGATTCATGATGTACAGGTACAAATTCTGTATGGTTATGATCAATATGTCTCACCTTCAGCTATTTATTGTTGCATGTTCTCCCACTGTCACTGACAAACACATTTAGCTATCTTTCAGTGTCCAGAGTATCCACCTGGGATGTTTTCTCCAGTCTTCTAAAATTGGTATGAGGGCTTCCTCATCTGTGCTCTTTCAGTGACTTGTAACAGAGCACTCATCACATTTCATTTTCTTTTTTAAAAACTTCTCATTTAAATAGAATATCTGTGCAAAAATATGTGCTACTCAATGCCGTATCTTCTTATCCTGAAAAGAATTTACAATGTAACCACTATTCAGGCCAAGAGATGCTATAGCCAGCATATAGAAATCTTGCTACTTCCTTTATTTTGTATGTTTTTTTTCATAATTTTATTGAGAAACAAATAGCAATGAGGCACTTTCAAATCAAATTAATAGGACTGTTTCCATAATTAATATATTGCATATTGTTTTGTTAGTGGTTAACTGTTGTACAAGATGCAGACATGATATTCTATTTACAAATACTATTAGAACAGATCTCTGTATTCATTGAATTAGGAGAAAGTAGCTGTATATCCATCTTAACCATTTTGAATATACAGATACAAAATGGTCATTCATTTGTATCTCCTTTTTTGTTTAGTTTTGTCAATTAAATATTGTAGGTGTGTGAATTCATCAAAATATTCTCAAATAGTCCAGTAGTCCATAATAGTATTGAGTTTTCCATGTGTCTGGCAATGTCAGAATTTGTTGACTTAAGTCCTTTACAGCTCAGCATTATAATATGGTTTTACTTCTTATACTTCAGTTTAATACTTTTCTGCTGAATTGTTAAGACTAAGATAAATCATGACCTATGTAACAAAAATTTAGCTTTTGTATCTGATTAAAGTCAGTCAAATCTCCTCAGGATTTATCCTGTGACACTGTACCACAGTTTGTAAATCCTTTGTCTGTGTCAGCCATGTAGATGAGTCACAGTCATTGCTTGACCAATTTGCTTTCTGTGAAAGCCTGAGAGAGTGTTTTCTCTCCATGTGACTCTCCTTAGGCACACTCTACATCCTCATTCACTTTCCTCTTTGGCGCCATAACCTCCTTGGCACACCACTGAGTTGCATGATGTTGCACTACAGGTTCTCCTATGTCCTGAGTCTTAATTGACCTTGAAAGGCTAGGATCAAAATGTTGGCTCTCCTTATAGCCCTCTTTTTCCTTTAATTTTAGGTCTGCAAACTTAGGTTGTTAACCCTGCCGAAGAGAAGCTTATTGTTATTAATGTACATCCTAGGCTGTTGAGCTTAACCTTACTATTTGTCTGAATATCAAACATCTTGGGTTGAACAAGGAACAGGTATTTTTCATCAAGTATTGATATGTTAAACTTTAAGTATCTGCAAAATATAACATAAAAACTAAAAAAAATTATAATATTTTAAAAATAGGAATAATCAATTATATATGTTTACACATAGATTTAGAAATCTAACCATATACAGCATTATAGCAGGACAGTCCTGCATCACTCCTTTTCCTCTCTCCTGCCTTTATTCACCACCCTCCTCCTTTTTAAACAAACATCTACCCAACAGATAGCTTGGCAGCAACTGGCATGTCATGACAAACAGCATCTATCTTACTGCTTCCTTTGAACCAGTACATTTCTTTCTTAAGGTAATCTCAACTTTACTTCTAATGTTAAAGTTAGTTTTGCTTATTGTACAACTTCATTTAAGTTGACTTGTAGTATATACAATTTTATTTCTGCTTTTAAAATTTAATTAAATGCCTATGAGATTTTTCTGTGTTGTGTATAGCCATGGTTCTTTCATTTTCAGTACCATTCATTATGTAAATATACCACCACTTATATACCATTCTACTATTGATGGGTATTTGTGTTGTTTTCTGTTTTCTTTTGTCAAAAGATCATTTTACGAATATTTTCATTCCTTCATTTTGGTGGACGTGAATACTCATTTCTTCTGAGTGCTTATTTAAGAGTCATAAGGTCAACAAATATTTAGCCCTAATGGATATCTCCAAAAATCTTCAAAACTGGGTGTACCAATTAGTACTCCTACAGTATTTGTAGATTTAAATTGCCTCCATCATGAGGAACAACAGAAACTGATCATGAAAAACTATTCCAAGAGTTGAATAGTACTGTTTCATGGCAGTTATAACTTTCTTTTTGTACTTTACAGATGTTTAATGTTCATGTAAGTGTTTTATTTTATGAATGCCAATTGTAGTTTCATTATAACTTATGTTTTAGAATATATGTCTTGCTTTTTATTATTTGTAATAACAATCAGTAGAATATATTGGTCTGTGCATACACACACACAACCTTGGATGGCTGGCTGACTAGAATTTCAGGACTCAGGAAAGTTGGCCCTGGGTACATGGAGGTACACACACACCTTTGGAATAAGTGAGACCAGCAACACAGAAATGTATAAAGCAGCAAGGAGGAGCCAAAAGCTGGCCTCTCAAGAACTTCACCACCAGAGGATCAGTCCCAGGCTCAAAATCCAAAGGTCGAGATCAGATCCATACCCAGCACAATTCCTATGGAAAACTTTCCTGGGGTACAGAGCACATTTCATGGATCTGATATGGACACCACCACAGATTTGTAAACATCAGAAGTGTTTTACTGCTTCTTTTCTCTCTTATTTGTTTGATTGGCCCTCCCTTTACTTTCTGTTTGGATGCCATCCTGTCTTGTTTTGTATTTGTGGTCATTTATTATTATTATTTTTTCTGTTTATGTTCTCTTTTTTTTTCTTTATTTTTTTTCCCTCCTTTTCTTCCTTTTTTCACTATTTAGGGTTCTTAACTTTGTTCTTTTTTTCAAGTGGTACCAAGGATTGAATTTAGGGCCACTTGCCAGGGAAGCATTATTCCACTGAGCTGTCTCCCCCACCCCATTGCCTTTCTTTTTTGTATTCTTCCATTGATACTCTTATTTTTCTCAACTTCTTCTTGAATTTAGACTTTTAAGTGGGTAAACATTATCTCTTCCCTTTCTGATTACTCCTTCACATTATTTTCATTCTTTTCCTCCTGTGTCCTCCAGTTTCCAAAATCTCATGTGATCATCCTTTGACCTCCAGCCTTGAATCTACTATATTTGGTTGCATTTATCCCTTTATCCTGTTCCTTATGCATCTTAGCCACCTCTCCTCCCACAGAAGGCTAAAAAAATCACTCATCTAAGGGGAAAAATCACTGCATTGAAGTATATGGTATGTGATTTTGTTATATAACTCTCTAGTTTACTCCTATGATTGGAAGTAGCGGACTAAGGTTACCACAGTTTGTCAGTAGTTAAAATGTACTTGAAAGTATTGTTATTACTAAGAGTACTACTTTATCCAAGATGCCATACATGGTAGAAAGAGTTTATCTACCTTTATGATAATATTGTGATTGTATGTGGTCATAATCATCACCACAATCCACAAGTAAAGGATAGATGCTGGACCAAATAGTAATTTTTCATCCTTTACAAATTAGGAAGATAGGTTCTTTGGACAGCTATAAAGAATCACCTCCATCTAGAAGATATTCTTGAAGAACAGACATACTCTAGGGAAACCTCAATACTAGTGATAAAAATGTCTATTGTAAGAAATCAGCAAGCATAAGCAAATGAAACAAAATAAGATAAAAAAAGAAAAAATAGACAATCACAAGAGGCAGAATCAAAAATATCTCACACCCCAGCCCACCCAAGGCAGCACTGGAGCACGACAAGATGGACAAGAGTGAAAGTCAAATATTGGAACTTTCTGAAATGATACTAATAATAGTGAGAAAACAAATGAAAAAGTCTATGGAGAAAATAGTCTCTCACGTACAAAAACGTGAACTGGCCTGAGTTGCGGCCCCTTAACAGGCGCACAGGCTCGCTGGGATCTCTGGCGCTTATTGCGAGCGTGCGCAGTGTGTAAGCTGACTTGTCCTCGAAGCCAGCCAGGAGTTGGTGTAGCCTTCCAGGCTTTAACTTCTCCAGAAACCATTTTAAATATGGGCCAGGAAGGCCACCAAGGGCATGAAAGCACAGACAGGTATCCTCCACCAGGACGGGACTCTGCGCAACCTCAGGACACTTCTGTATGGAAGTTTCATCTGGCTTACCCTGGTACTCTGGCAGATCAATTTTCTGGGCCACCAATGTGCATCCAAACTTTTTTCCTAGAATCTGAATGACTTCCTCCAGCTTGTTGGCGTTCCCTGTAACAAATACAATCTTTTAGGCCAAGGAGGCCACCGTGGTGACCCTGAATTACACCTCAGAGCCCCCTGAAATTTTAACATATGCTATCACACTCTATTTTAATTAGTCTTTTAATTACCTGTTTTCTCAGCTAGGAAGAAAAATGATGTCACTTGCATTTTCTCAGTATCCAGTGGGGGAACCATCACTATAATATTTAGTTTTCTTTCCTTCCTAGGCAATAGAAAATTTTTCCACTTTCAGTGAAGTTTTCTCTCTTGGCCAAAAAATCTGTTTTAGAAAGACTTGAAAGTTACATCCTAATGGGTTGTGGAAGAAAACCTACCAGTAGTCACTCTTTTGTAATTAGGTTGCTCTTTTAAGTTTGGTTGTCTTCCCTCTTGTAGCAGGGTGATTTCATTTCCATGGTTGTTGATATCATTTCCAAGCTCACTGCTAGGGAATTTGCAGAGGAGGTGAATTTGCTCAGCATTTCTTTACATTATTAATTTCGTATTTGTTTCCCAGAAGTTATTGATTTAACTTTGCTCCTTTGCATTACAGTTTTTTTTTTAATTAGGTAATGAATTCTTATTGCTTGAAAAACAACAAAACAATAGACTGTCCACTACTATCTGCTGTCCCTATTCCCCTTGATTCCTGCTACTTTTGTTCATTTCATGTTGCATTAGTCACCTTGCTGCACTGGGGCAAAATGCCTGACAGTGACAACTTTGAAAAGGAAAAAGCTATTTGGACTTCTGATTTTGGTCTGTGGTCAGATAGCTCCATGATTTAGGTCTATTGTAAGGAAGAAATATCATGGCACATGAGCATGATAGAAGGAAATAATTAACTTCATGACAGAAAGAGGATGAGAGGGAGCCTGAGAAAAGGTATGCCCGAGTGATTTTATTTTTCCAACTCACCACTGTCTCCTAGTAGCTCAGCCATCAGTGAACTCAACAGTGCTTAACCCATTTAACCCTTAAAATCCAATCAGTTCTCCAGGTGTCTCTTAATGCATTCAAGTTGACCATTGAGAGTGGCCATCTCACATGTGTACTCCTCCTCTACACACAAATGAAGAAGAACACATGACCAGGGAGCGTGCACAGCAGGTGTTCTGGAAAAGCACTTATTTGGAAAGAAAGTCAGAAACATAAGATAAGAATTTAGCAGTTAGTAAGCATGTGGTGTTGGTTTCATCTCTCTCTGGTGAAACAGGCAGGGAACAAGAGTTTTTCTGAGTCCATTTTGTGTTGCTGAAACAGAACACTGGACATTGAGTAAATTATAATAAGAAGAAATTGACTCACAGTTATGGAGGCTAAGATCCAATATCAAGGTGTGAGCACCTTGGGAGGAAATTCTTGACATTACATCTCATGACAAAAGGTAAGAGAGTGAGAGAGAATGAAAGAGCAGGGAAAGGTACTAAACTGTACCTTTTATCAGGAACTCCCTTCCATAATAACTAACCTACTACCATGACATCAGCATTGATTAATCCATTTAGTCACTTCTGAAAGGTCACACCATTTAATCTTGTCATGTTATGAATGAAGTTGCCAATGCAGGAACTTCTGGGGATGAATTCAAAGCACAATGAAAGGCTAGTTGTCAGGTTTAGGGAGCCAGGACCAGCCTGTGGTTGGGAAATTGTCTGATTCCAATTCCCAGGCATGATTACAGAGCTGGTGGCTAAAGGTCTGAGGCAATACTCTGTTATTTAACTCCAGGACATATACATTCTCTAGCATTAATTGCCTGAAGCTGACAGCTTTTATGGATCCCTGTAAGGATCCATTGCTTTTTCTGAGGGACTGATCCACAGAGAATCACTAAAATCACATTTCACTTCTCAGTCCACCTGTAATCCAAAGGGTGGATGCTTTGTGTCATTGTTCATTCATTGAGGAACCCATGTCATTCTGATCTGTAAGATAATGAGGCCAATCTCTAGTATTTCTGAGAGACATTGGAGGATGGTTCTGACATGCTGGGTCCTAGAGCCATAGTAAAAGCATTGTTAACACCTGCCCTCCTCTCCTTAACCCAGTGGCTCAGAAATTCCAGCTACAGTCCAGGGTAGGTTCCAGGTTTCTGAGCCCTCTAGACAATTCTTCCTGCTCATTAGAAACAGACCATTAACTTTTCCAAATCTCCACTCACAGTGAGTGATACAGAACCATGTGGTATGTTAGTTTAGGCGGAGATGCTCCTCCCCTAGTGACTTAATTACTTTCTTGTTACCAAGGAATGACATCTGATACTTGCAACCTAAGAAGGGACAGCTTTATCTTGGCTCATGCTTCAGTCCCTGATGGGAAGCTCCAAAGAAGAAACAGCATGGGGAGAGAGAGATGAAGGAGGAAAGCTGCTCCTGTAATGGCAACCAGGAAATAGTATAAAGGGACGGGCCAGGGAACAAGGTGAACTCTTTCAGGCCATGTCTCCAGTGATCTGTCTTCTCTGGTTAGACTTCACCTCCCAACAGCAAAATAATTACAGCACTCCTACCATCGATTTGATATCTAATATTTTGAACAGCTATTGAGATGTTAGAAGGATCTGGAATGTCATAACATTTTAAAATTTGTAATTATAAAAACACTACTTGAACGTTTTGTAGGTTCATTACCAGAAATCTCTTACATTTGAGATTTAATCCCTTTTTTACAACTATGACCCCTTTCAGCCTGAGGGAGCCAGAGTGGTCATTGCCCATGGTTCCCTCACAGCAGTTCCAGTTACTTCTTCAGAGGAGGGAATGTCGTAGGCAGTTGAATTAGATAGAAATATTGTAGGCAGTCAGACAGGGCCAGGCCTTTAAGGAGATAAGATGGAAGACAACGTGACTTTGCAACTTGGAAGGGACGGACACTCCCATATGGACCAAGACAGAAGAGGAAACACAGCTACATACTTTCCTAGGGATGAGCATCAGGGATTAATATTCTAAGTAGGTATCAGTTATTTGAAAGAGCCCAAATGAGTCACTAGACCATCCTCCAACAGGAAGAGACCCTGTCCCATATTCATGCCCACTTACTGCTATGTGACTCGCTTCCCCATTTGGTACTGGATTTAAGCAAGTTTATCTGAGCAATGGTGCTTGTAATCTCATTGGTTGACCATAGTTTTATCTTACCTCGTGTTTACCTAAGCAAGTTCCCATGTCTTCTCCAACACCTTAGACCCACATCAATACATGGTTTTCCCCTGGAAGAGATAGCTTCATAGGGAACACCAGCTCAGAATGCCCCTTCTGTCCCTCTCTTGGACAGGAGCTTTCTTTCCCTCAACAAATATATTCAGCTCATGAAATAATAACTACACTGCCACTAATACAGTCACATTCCCCAAGCCCTGTCTATGATTGCATGATATTTGGGGGGACATTTAGATATAAATGATAACACTTGCCCAGAAAGACACTTAAATAGTATTGGTATTTATTTTTCTTTTTTTGGTATAGGTTCTTGCTACACAGTTCACATTCATAGCGATCCTCCTGTCTCAGTCTCCCCAGAACTAGGATTACTGGTATACACCACCATGCTTAGTTCTGGGGCTGGCACCACATGCAGTACCAGGGATCGAACTCAGGTTCTTGCACTTTCCAGGCAGGTGCTTAGACCACTGAACTATCACCTCAGCCCAGTAGTACTGTTGTTTAAGAGGACCTTAGAATTTAGTTTAGTCTGTTGGGTCTTCAAGTTGTGGGGAATTTTACTGATTATTTGGCCTTGCAACTTGACAGACTCCATATTTCTGTCACCAGCATACCTACCCCTTACCAAAGAATTGACCTCAACTAGATTTGTAGTCTTCCATTACCTATTGGAGCAAATAGGCTCAAATTTCCTTCAAGAAAGAGCCTTCCTGTTGCAAGACATGCAAATAGTTAACATGACTCAGCTTTAGCATTGTCAAGCTCAGATGCAACACCTGAGCTGTAGCCACAATGTTCTCAGACTGCTCCCAGCTGATACCTGAGTATAACAGAAATACTAGTTCTAGGGCATTTCTATTGAGTGTGGGATTCCACAGGGTTCATTTATTTCTACTGGAGTTGTCCACTAAGGTGTCTAAGACTTTCTTAGAGATGCACTTCTGTCTGAGCCTTTCCCTGCATCCTCTTCCTTTGTTTTTCTTGTCTGTTCATGGATTTGAGACTTGCATCATAGTGTTCACCCTTTTATCTCCTTTATCTTTATCTTTCACAGAGTTTATCCTGAATAATTTTTTTAAAATGTATTTGGTTTAGAAGACTTATAGTAATTCTCCTGTGCCTTCCAGCCTTACAGGTGTGTTCTGCCATTCCCAGTCTTGGTGGCCAGCTCAGTGAGCCTAGGGGCTGGGCCACCTTTGCACACTGTACCAGGAATCTAACCCTCATCCCTGCACTTGCCTAACGAGGTGCTTAGTCAGCTGCGATATCCCACCAGCACAACAAATCTAGTTTTTAAACTTTATATTAGTACATGTTACCCTTACATATTGATCACGTTCATCACAGGAAATTTGCACTGGTACCTAATATATCTTAATTCTTCTCCCCTCACTTTTCCTCTCCCTACCGTTCAATCTCTTATACTTCTAACTTGATATTGGTATCTGCTCTGTTGAAGATAAGAAGTCTTAAATATAACTCAGAAATATTATTTCCTCACATTTGGGCTGCAAAGGACAGGCAGAGTCTTGTAAGAGGTTTCAGAAAAGTATGAAATGGTTAGATGGCCACATACATGTTGGGCCCAGAGTACATTTTGTTGAAATGAGAAGGCTACTGAAGAAAGAGACCTACACTTTCAGCCTGAAAAATATAATATTGTCATGGTGGTCTATCAGTTAGTAGCCATTCTTACTGTGGAGATAAGCATTATTTGAATTGATCAAAGTCAGTGTTTAAAACTCAAAGATTACGACCGTGTAACTTGGGCCAGTAGAATTACCCCAAGATAATTTGCCATTTTAATACTAGGGAAGAGCCCACTGGCATAGCCTGCTTAACCTTGAGACCTAAGATTTGTATTAGATAATTGGCAGTGTTTTAGAACTTGTTGAGCTGGATACATCTTCTGCTCTGTACTCAGAGCATTATAGCAGATACAACAATGTAATAGATTAGGGTCTTTCCATTATGAAATCAGTCAAGATTTCATAGTTGCCCAGATAATATTTATGTGAGTACAGTTCTGGAGCAAGACAAGTAGTACATAGCAACTCTTCCACTCTATTGTGATTACTACTATTTGAGGGTTAAGCTGTGTCCTTCTATGAGGTGGGCTTCTTACAGATAAGTGAAGTCTTCTATTTTACAGTCAGATGGCAACACAATCATTAGTTTTAGATGATATGAATCCTTTTTAATTTAATTATATATCCAGATCATTTAGATAAACAATCCTATGTTCTCTACATTGCTGTGGCAATTTCTACTATGAAAATACTTGACCAACCAGGGAAAAAAACCTACAATGATGGATGTTTTATACCATTCTTTTCTTACTGTTTTCTCTTGAGAAAAATAGTATTATACAGATAGTAAATTATAGCCTGCTCAAGTATAAAAGTAACTGTTTTAACATCAGAAAAAAGTACAAATTCTGGTCTTATTTAAATCAAATTTTTGAAACTGCTCTGTTGAAGATAAGAAGTTAACTCAATGTCAATGTTGATTGACATTGTATGAGAAACAATTGTTATGAATACTAGTGAGTCAATAATTCTCTTTCTGCAGATTTTCTTTTATGAGTCACAATAGCATATAAATGTATACGCATTTACACAGATGTTTATGAAAATGATGGTACGCGTAATAGTGAGCCATGGTATTCAGATTTCAATATTTTGTATCCATGTGAAATATTGGAGTTTTACATTTACAGAAGAAATCAATGCATCATTTGGACAATTGCTATCAGGCTGGTTATTTTTGTGGTTAATTCAACCCAGGACCTTTACACTGTGATACATCTTCAGGCCTTCAAGCTTCTTTTGAATTTGGGAAAAAGATTTCAATAGGTTGCTTAGGTTGTGGTTGAACTTGAGATCCCACAGCATTAGACCCCTAAAGTATTGGGAATATGGACGTGTCCCACAATCTCCAACCACATTTTCAGAGAAGAATGTCATTTACAAAGATTCTCTGAAAAACTTCTTGAGATGGGAGAAAAGACACTGAAACACAAGGCGAGAAAGACTCAAGTAAACAAAAGAGAAGGCTGAATTTCCTTGGGTGAAATAAAGAGTAAAAGGTGTGCTCACTCTGGTCAGGATGGTGAGAAGAGGACAAACAGAGTCAAGTGGGGGTTGGTAGCTTCTTGAGGTTTTAGGAGAACCATGATATGCTCCTGAATAATGCTATTTTCCGGAGAAGGGAACCGTTTTAGGAATGAGAATTGTTTATTTTGAAGCTTTTCTTTATAATGCATCTGTGTAAACACTTCTTCCAACTGTGCATATTCCTCAGGGAGGTTTACCAAACACAGCTGTTACTTTACACCAGAGGGCTTTTTGTGGGCAAAGACAGCATGCATGGGATAGCCTGGGGATTTATAACTAAGAAAGTAGAATTCAGATCAAGAGATGCTGAGAGAAAACCAAGTTTGGAAAATCTCAAAAATCTTAACTGAGGGCCAGCGGTATAGCTCAGCAGACTAAGTGCTTGCTTAGGTAAGCGCAGCAGCCAGGGTTTGATTCCTGGTTCCAAATGCCGCGCCGACCCCGCCTTCAGGTGTGCTGAGCCGGCGATGGAGTCCAGGCGTGGTGGCGCGCGCCTGTAATCCCAGCCCTAGGGAGGCAGGAAGCAGGAGGATCACTATGAATGTGGGCTGCATAGTGAGACCCTGTTCAAAAAAAAAAATATATATATAACTGCTCTGGAGTTCGTAGGATGGGTGTGGAGTGGTAGTGATAGAGGAGTCACTTAAGGAATCTTAAATAAATGTCAAGATTGTGAGTCCTCAACTAATAATAGAGTTTCACCTATTCATTTACTCTATATTTTTGAAGGCTTCACATACACCACAGTACTTTTCCAGGTTCTAGATGTAAGAGTAATTAACACATTATGCAATCCCTATTTGTTTCCAACTTACATTTTAGTTCTGAAGAAAGTTAACACATAAAACACCAAAACCAGGTGTCATGTGATGTACTTTATTCAGAAGTGCTATAAAAGAACAATGCTAGAGAAGTGGGTAGTCTTAGAAGATGCATTTCCATGGAAGCAGGTATTTGAGCAAACCTGAAAGCAAATCTGCACAAGCTCAAGCTAGATAAGGGGCTAAATGAAACAGTAAGAATAAAAGTACTGAAATAGAAGTTTGTGTTGATGAACATCAGGAAGGTCAGGTTGTGTGTTAGTTAGCTTTCCCACTGCTGCCAAAAAAAATAGCTGATATCCACAACTTAAAGGATAGATTTATTTGGCTCACAGTTTCAGAGGACTTAGCCAATAGCATGCTGTAAGAAATGTGGCAAATGCTTAGTTCACGGTGGTTGGAAAGCAGAGGAGGGGAATTGAGTCTCAGAAGAGGCAATAAGAGAATAGTGTCCAGTTCCAAGCTCCATTACCCACCTAGAAACACCAAGAAATACACTGCGAGACCCTTATGCAGCATCTAAGCAATTCAAGTTTCCAACTAAGCTTAACTGTCACAGGTGGGATATGATATTTTGCTGGGATGAGTAAAGTAATGAAGGTTAACTTTGTACTTTCTCAAATGCCATATTCTAAACAATGCGAGTCGCTAGGTTGGGAGTATTGGTTTTGAGACAATTCTGCTAAAAACAGGAAAATCTGCAACATTTTTATTTGAAAATGATGAATTTTAATGATTATTGTGGGTTTGAGTTAATAAGAACACGAGTTCCTTTTAATGTGCAGATGGCATTGCTACTATTCTTAGTGAGTGAAAATTTTATATGTAACATATTTAGTGTTTGTGATATGAATTATAAAGTGTTTTCACATTGTTACAAGAAGATCTAATCCCTTTCATGTATTTGGTCCAAGGTCTCAGTTTGCAGTTCGGACTCTGAGTGATCCTTCTGTTTTCCAGCCTCCCTAGCATCAGGCATCAGGCGTGGGCCATCTTGCCCAAACTCATTTGCTGCTAGCTCATTATACTAGAGGGCAGGGCTGGCATGTCATAAAGTACTGGGGATCGAACCTCAGTCTCCATGCTTAGCCAAGCAGGCTCTTAGTCTACTGAGCTATCTGACTGGCCCAATTGGCTCAATTCTTTGGTTATTACACAGCTTCTGTAAAAAGATGTTTAATACAGGAGATAGAAAACATTAAAGTAATTAGAAATCCTTATTAAAATCTTGAAGAATTCACATAATTGTGGCTTAATTTCAGCATCAGTTTCACAAGGTGGTGATATCGTTCTGACAGCAAAGTTGCAAGGATTTGGGGATGAGAAGTCAATGCCTACATATGAAAGGACCTAGTCACACTTATTCAAATATACCTATGTTTATTTAAAATGATATAAAATATTTAATTACTGATTTTTTCAAGTTGGTCATTAATAATATATTGGTTATACCTTGAATGTTAACTATATCTTTAAAATAATGGGTCTCACCAATCAAAAATGGGCACATGAGATGAATACATCTCAGGTGAAAACAAAGAAATGACAAATAAATATATAAAAAATGTTCAACATCATTGGTCATGCAAAAAATGCAAATTAAAACAACACTGACATTCCATCTCCCCCCAGAAAGAATGGTTATCATCAAAATAATCAACCAAAAACAAATGCTGGTGAGGCTGTTGGGGAAAAACAAAACAAAACAAACCCAAAGATAAAACAAAACAAAACAAAAAACCAAAATCGCTTTTCCAGTGTTGGTGAGAGTATTGACTGGTACAATCACTTTGGAAATTAGTGCGAAGGTTCTCCCAAAAGCTAGGATTACAGGCCCCATTAAATCTAGCTATTCCCTTCCTGGATATTTTTACAGAATAAGCAAAAACATCACACCACAGCAATATATGTACACTCATGCGTATAGCGACATAATTTGTTATAGCTAAATCTTGGAAATGACTCAAATGCCCATCAAGACAGGAATGGATAAAAAAGATATGGTAATATTATACAATGGAATATTACTCAGCTATAAAAAATGATAAACTGGTGGATTTTATAGATAAATGGATGCAACTAGAGACATACTCACAAGTGAAATAAGCCAGACTTGCATGTGTAAACATCATATTGCTTCCCTAGTATAATAACCTGAAAGAGTAAATAAGTCCTAAAAGTACAATAGATACTATGAAAGGGAAAGAAGCTGCTCAAAGGGAAGAAACAACTGGGACAAGGGAAAGGACAGAAGAAAGAAAGAAGAGAAAATATATACATATGTACACATATGTATATATGATATTTTGGATGATTGTACTGTGATTTCCACTGGCGTATTGAAAGGAACAGTTAATGCTTAACTTTTTCTTCCTTTTACCTTTTTTGAGCAATTTTTTAAGCTTATATCTGGTAATCTGTACTACCGGTTTGAAGAAAACAATATGCAATATAACAACCATTGTTGAATTCCTATTAACTTGTTAAGTGAAATTCTGTATTGTTTATAATGTTTTTAAATTTTTTAATTATTCTCTTAAAATAAAAAGTAATGGGTTCATACACTAGCAATTTTGGCTCAGTGGTCAGAGAGTGCTTGATAGTTTTTGTTGACATCACTTGGACATATCACTTACATCTAGGAGTATGACCAATCATCTTTTAATACATAGGACAATCCTCCTCCCAGTTCAATGACTGTACACCGAAACTGTGAATAATGCCAACTGAGAAGCTTTGTTGTAAAGCATAGCCATTGAGTCATACAAGATATTCTCATGTACAACTATATTCATGTTTAATTGGTTCAGATATTTCAATATGCTGCCCATGACTGCAGTTTCTTTGGTGTCATAAAGAAAATAACGATGTGTGAAGTATTAGATTACTATTTAACAGACACTGTCTTCTCCTCCTGTGGTTACTTTTGGCTATATAATTCATGCTGGGCTCAGTTATGAGCTTGTTTGCTAATGGAATACTGGATTTTCTGAAGTAAGTAAAAACTGTGACTGGGGTTTGGCTTGTCCTTCTTTCCCACTTACCATTAATAGTTTTACATACATTTTGGTGCGTTGGTACACAAGCTAGTTGGATCATATTCAAACCAAACCTAGCTAAGCTAAGACGGGCAGCTCGGGTTGGTGAGATAATTCAGCAGACTAAATGCCTGCTTAGGCAAGTACAAGGACCAGGATTTGATCCCCAACACCACATGCCTCAATGTCCCCCCCTGCCCCCACACTCTCTGACACACTAGCTAGCCATCTGTAATACCAGCCCTGGAGAGTCTGAAAACAGGAGGATCACTACAAGTCCGAGGTACATTGTGAGACCCTGAACGAAATGCATTAAAAAAATGATGGGCAGGTAAAATGAAGCTGATCCAGTAAAAACAGCTCAGAGGGAGACCTGAAGATTTGTAAAAGTGAGAATAATTTTTGTAGGGCATTTGGATTAGAGGTAGTTCATTATATAGTATTATTGTATGTGCTGCCCTGAAAAGTCATCATTTTCTGTCTGTTTCAAATAAAGTGGATCTGAACTGGTAAGGTCAACAGTTTATCTGTAGGATGGAAGCAATGTAATTCAATGGAAATCTTTGTAAATAACAACGACCTCATTAAGATCCCAGAAGGAAATCTTGCTAACCCAGGCTGAAAGATTTTAGAGATATGCTTGATAGTTGCTATTTGGTCAGTTTTATACTATCATACTTTGAATGATAATTCTTCTAAAATAGATCAGAAAAATAATTTCAGCTGTGATCATATTTTTTGATCAATTGACAAATGTATATATTTCTATTAAAGGGGGAAGAGTCCAAGACTTTCATAACATTCTCAAAAAATATTTTAGGACTTCTTCACCTCTCTCATCAAACAAACAGATCAAATTAAACAAAAAACAAAACAACAGGAAGTTCGCTAGAAATTTTGGTGTGTGGGTCTGGATGCTATAAAACTGGGCCTTGGGTAGAACTTTGTGGAACATGGTTCTTCCATTCTCTGAGATCTCTTTACCCAACTTATACTGCCACCTTTTTTCCTCCCTGTTCCACAATCATTCTCATGTTTACTGACGAGTTTAACAGTCAGAAAAACTTTGGGGCAATATCTGTGACATGGGCACCATCTGTTGTGGCATATGTGTTGCTCAGTCAGCCAGTGTTTGACAATGTCATCGTTCTGGTTTAAATCTTTATGTGAGTAGAAAGTGGGAATTGTGATGAATTAGCATTTGCATGTATGTACAAGGGACTTAGCATTTGTATGTGTTCTTAGGGTGAGTGAAAGATCCAAATAAATTGGTGAATCAGCAGTATCTGGACTTGGAAGGAAGAACAAAGTGTGGGCAACCTCAAGGAATTGTTTTACAGATGGCGGAGTAACTGAGTCATGAGTCAAGTGTGTGTCCAGAGGAGCCTTCTTCTGACAGCTTATGGGCATCTGAGTCCATGCATATCTGAATTGACCTGCAGAGTTATAGCCATAAACTCATATAGATACTTTAAAATTCAGTGCTTTTACTTGAAGGCAAATTCCTGTGACAGAGATCCAAGATCCAATATCCTTGACCTGGTTTTCCCAATAGTAATTTTTTCAGAATTCTAATAAATATCAAAACCAAGATAATAACATCAATATGGTCTCAGAATAGAATGTTACCAGTGTTGAAGAATCTTTCTTCTTGTCCTTCTGTTGGCACACCTAAGTTCATTAATCCTTTCAGGGATCACTGAGTTATCCATTTCTATAATTTTGTCAGTTCAAGATTGTTGCATAATTGCAGTCATAAACTATATAACCCACTACGACTGGCATTTTTCAATCAGCACAATTCCCTGAAGATTGATTTAGGTTATTATGTACAACAATAGTTTGCTCTCTTTTATTCAACAGTATTAATCACTATGTAAATATATTACCGTTTGTGCAACCATTCACCCACCGAAGGACATTTGAATTGTTTCCATGTTTTGGCTATTATGAATAAAGTTGCTATAAACACCAATTTACAGATTTTTGTGTAAACATATATTCATTCCTGTGGGATTAATGCCCAAGACTGTAATTACTGGGTAGTGTGATTGTTGAACGTTTGGCTTTGGAAGAAACTGACAATTTTTTTTCAGGGTGGCTGTACCATTTTACAATACCACCAGCAATACATGAGTGGCTTAATTTCTTCACATCTCACCATAACATACTATATGACCTAAGAAATTTCTGATGCATACACATTTATCCTACTATGATTTAATTTGCATTTTCCCAGTGACTACTTGTATTGAATACTTTCTCATGTAGTTATTTACCACCTACATACTTCCTTTAGTAAAATGTCGCTGTATGTGTTTGGGCCACTATCTTTTGTTTTTCTAATAAAAATTGTGATAAAAGTTCTTTGACAGATATGTGAATTTAAAGATTATTTTTCCTACTCTATAGTTCGCATTTTATTTCCAGTCTTTTATGGAACATGTTTCTGATCTCTAGTTTATAAAGATTTCTTTTTATTGATTATTCTTATATCAATTCTAAGAAATGTTTGCTTAGTATTAGAGTCAACGGATTTTTTAATGCTTTTATAAAATTTTCATAGTTTTATGTTTTACATTTAAATCATTACACATTTTGAGTTACTTTTTGTTCAAAGCATAAAATTTACATCCAAGTTAGTTTTTCCTTTATGTTTAGAATGCCACTATTTTTAAAATTTATTTTATTTTATTTTGAAGAGTAAAGATAAAAGTAAGGGCAAATAGCAGATACAAAGACAGAAACAGAGTAAGATGCATACTACATGTTATAGATTTTCAGAACAAGAATAGTAAATTAATAATGGGTTGTTATATTACATGTTGGGGGAAAATCATGCAAGTGTTACTTTTTGTTAAAGGAATGCTTTCTCCTGCATTTAAATATTTTTGATTCTTTGTCAAAAAATTAGTTCAATATACTTATGTAGTTTTCTTTCTTTCTTTTCTTTTTTCTTTTTGGCGGATCTGGGGATTGAACTCAAGCCCTTGCGCTTGCCAGGGAAGCGTTTATTCCACTGAGCCATGTCCCTGGCCATGTCCCCAGCACCTCTGTATAGTTTTCTTTTAGTACATTGCATTTTGTTCCACTGATCTATGTATCTATCACTCTGCCAATATTGCAATTTGGTTAGCATGGTTAGGTAGACCTTGAAATCAGTAGAACAAAATTTTGGCTCTATATTCTTTTCCCAATGTACTTTAGCTATTTATGCATTGTTTTCCTATCCATAATCATACTAAATTAATCCTGTTGTATGTACAAAAATTTGCTTGAGTTTTGGTAGTGATTATTCTAAAGATGCTCATGATGTTGAAGAGTTTATAGCATGTTTCTGTGTTGAATCATCCAGTCTATGAACATAGTATGTATCAAGAATTTTTAAATCTCTGTTTATTTCATCAATATTTTGAATTTTTCAGAAAATGAATCAAGTCATGTTCACTTTTTATGTGATTTGCACCTCTGTATTTCTATCTCCTTTTTTTTTGAGGAACTGGTAATTGAACTCTATCTCTTTCCTTTATTGAAAGGTTCTATATATTTTATTTCAATTGAAACAGAGTTGAATTGAGTGCATTTATCTTTCATTCCATGAATTGCAATTCATTTGTGAGGGTTTTTCAGGAAGAAATTATGTAAATTTTCCAATAAACATGACGAGAATTGCAAGGTTAACAACACTGCTCCAAGTTCAATGATTATTTTTTTCCCTACTGTGTTGGGATCACAGATCTCTGTCAAATCTGTTACCACAAGGCATCAACTATGTGAGATTCAGAGCACCATTAATTTTACTAGTTTTCATCATTTATTCTTACCTGGAAAACTCTTTCCTACATACTGGATCAAGAGCATCAGAGAGGTCTATGTCTTCCTGTTTTTGCTGATTTTCTCTTAGAAGGGTGGACATTACTAATTAATATCATTCCAAATGGAAGATTGAAGGTATTCAGCACATAAGATGGGATGTTTGATGAATTCTTGTATCTTGGTGCAGGAGAAGGAGACTATAAACTTTAAAGACAGCACTTTTAAAATGAAATTATAACAGGGCTTGTGAGATAGCTCCTGGATTAAGTGCCTGCTTACGTAAGTATAGGGACCAGAGTTTGACCCCTGGTATCACATGCTGCACTGGCCCGGCCCCAGGGCTCACTGAAAGGGCTACTGTGCCAGGGCATGGTGGCACACACCTGTACGCCTAGCACAGGAGAGGGTGAAAACAGGAGGATCACTATAAGTCTGATCAGTGTAGTGAGACCCTGTACAAAATGCATAAATTAAAAATAATCAAAAGAAAAAATTGAATTATACCAAAACTTAAAATATTTTAGTCATGACATCAGCTAAGGTTTTTAAACCTTGACTTGATCGGACAAAGGTGAACATGGCAGACTGTTTATTCCTTCCAATCCTAACCTATAAAAATGATCACAAAAGTTCTGTTCCAGTTTGCACCAAGTGAATTCCGCTCTTTCCTGGCCATGGCAGATGAGGGCTATAAGCACCTTTTCAGTGCTTTTCTACCAGCTTCTTAAATGGAGCTGACATTTCACCCAGTAACAAGCTCTGCCTCACTGGGGTTAGAGCTAACAAACTGTCAATGTTTAGCTTCATCCCCCAGGACATTTTTTTTTCTTTCTTGATAGTTTCAGTAGTGACAGATTTCTCTTCCATTTTCCTAGCTCAAAATTGTTTTAATTATCACTGCTGTGTTTTGTTAGATGCTAAACTGTGAAAATGCCCTCTGGTTGTTTAGGTTGCATACTTTTTTTCTTTTCTTAGGACAAAACAAAACCAAACCACTTGATTGGAGTAAAAGAAGTGCATATGACCTAGAGATCTATCGATTTACTCATTTATTTATTAGGAAGGGAAACCAGAGCCAAGATAAGAGGCAGTTCATCTGTTGTGCTCACCCTGCTTTGACTGCACAATTTTTCTTAGTTCTTACTTTATTGACAAAGTTTCTGCAGGGAGTGGGGAAAAACTTGCATTTTTGTTTCTCACTGCAAAGTTCTAGTCCCTGGATTATAACATTTACCAAAACATCACACAGCCTGATTCAGGGGATGAGGTAGGAAAAGGGCAACAACTTCTTAGAAGAGATCCCAGCACTAAGATGTGATGATAAGCTGGATATGGCAATACTTGTGTTGATCATTTAGGAAAGAGTTCTGCCTCCAATAAGAAGGAGGTTTTGTTTCTCTACATAGAAATGAGGAATAATAACAAAATTGTTTATTTCATAGGTATAACTAATGTGGGAGAACATGAGAGGTGGCCATATCTGGGGTAGATATTCTCGTTAATGGCAAAGGATCTTTTAATTCTTTGTCTTCTTTAGTCTTAACTAAAGTAGTAGTTTAGTTAGCACAGTGTCTAGTTCGTTAAAGGATCTTGATATGTTAAGGCACCTTTCAAAGTGACTGTGAGTGGATGAAGTTATCTCAGTCAATAAGTTTGAGAAAGCTTGAGAGGCTTTTCAAAGAATTAAGGAGGTGTTTGACTTAAACATAAGAAACAGCTTTGGAGAAAGAAAATATTCTGTGGTCTTGGGAAATAACAATACAGTTTAATACTGTAAATGTCATGCAGCTTATTACATTGATTTACTTTAATGATACTTTTACAAATTGTTGTCCTCTCTATTTCTATATCTTGAGAAAACATTTGCCTACAATAACATTGCTAATAATGATAATAGTGAATATTTATTTAAGAGTTTGTTCCTTTTCTGTCCCTACTGCTTTTATACATCTTAACTCACTGAATCTCAATTTAATTCTCACACAAAGGTGCAGAGGAGGCATAATTGCTGTTCCATATTTCAGATAAGAAAATGAATACTCAAGGTTAACCAAGAGAAGCTATAGTGACAGAATCGGTAAGCCTCTGAAAACAAGTCTAATTTTAGAATCATACTTTGAACTTCTTTTTTCTGTATTTGATGATAGAGGTTTTTTTTTTTTTTTTTTTTTTTTTTTTTTTTTTTTTTTTTTTTTTTTTTTTTTTTTTTTTTTTTTTTTTTTTTTTTTTTTT